>CAXKVW010000375.1:0-80322 GCA_964058825.1 Carex arenaria | reverse complement strand
ATTCGAGAAACGAAAGACTGCAAATTTATTCTTCTTCACGCACTGCACTAACAATTTTATATTTGTTTGTGCAGTTTGATATATTTTGAATGTCCATTAATTCAAGAGCTAGAATTGATGTAGTGATTAAGGTTATATTTTCCGTGTGTAATGAAGTTTGAATATGACTGTAAAATTATTATGAATTTTGAAAGTGGAACACTACTATCGAAAAACAATTCACCATTGGTTGACAAACCGATAGCCATATATCGATCGCCTCGATAACAAAGGTATACATTTTTTAAAGAGGTAGAATAGGGTGACTGAAGGGAGGTGGTGGTTGATCGGTTATCAGAGGAAGTACAGTGTTGGGGAGAGAGCGACAAACGGTAGCTATGCCCTAGTTTGCAACAAGAGAAGCAAACGACAGCATTTTTGAAATAGGCAAGTGTGGTGCCCTAACTCACCATAGTGATTACAAATAGCTACTCCTGTCTTGGCAAGAGCGCGAAGTTTCTGGAGTTTTGAAGATGCTCGACGAGCGGTACCAGGGGCATCAAGATTGACGCGAATGGGAGGTTTAGGTGTTGGGGATTGTGAAAGGATGGATTTGCGTACCATTTCAAAGACAGATACTTAGCAAGTAAGTTGCTTAGAAATTAAAGAGGAGGAGCGGATGTTTAGGTTGAGGTGTTAGACTCTTTAACGTTGAAAATTTCTACTAGGCACGTCACAAGAGAAAACTATCCAAATTATCCTTTCAATCAACGTTCGTGGTTAGCCTTTGCATGGTTCCACTTCCACAGCAATATGACAACTTGGTATAAAGAAATCTTTTTGTTTCTCTATTTGCTTAATAAAACATCTTCCATTTTGAATTATGGGCTAAAATAAACAGCTGGTTCATATAAATAATTCAATTAATTAGTTCTTAAATGATAATACAATATAACTAGCATTCAACATACAGTTAATTATATAACTTAAATTGCACTATTTATTTCTAGACACTAATAGCATTATACCATTTATCATTCCAAAAGCTAAGTTGTGCTATGAACGTTACATAAATCTTTGATAGCAGCTGATAAAAGCCGCCTTCTAATTTTTATAAATCTAACACTCACTACAAATATTTGTTGTAATGATAGTTTTCCCACTTTTAAAGGTACTTGAGTAATAAAATATTCTCAGAAATGTGCATATCAAATCATATATAACAGTGAAGATCGATCAACCCCCATGCGCACAAGTTTGAATATTAATTAATCCTGCAAGACCAACTTTGAAGAAACGTGCATATCAAATCATATATAATTCACGCTTTATTAGGATATAACATCCATGCATTAACAAACCGTACAATGCATCGTGTTACATGTTGCTTACATATTGAAGAAAGGAATATAATACACCGCATATATATAGCAGAAAATAACATCACACAACGTAACATATATAATATTCATATAAAAAACAAAAAACAAAAACATCATATCCATTCCATTACATAACTTGCATGAAACTTACTGGTACTTGATAATGCAACCCGGCACAGGCAGAGCTTGATATCTATCAAATCGTCACTGGAAATGCACGGAGAACAGCTGTTTCGATTGTAATGCCTGGACCAAACCCTAAAAGCACCCCAGTTTCTGATCCTCTGCCGGTGGTGGCCTTTCCTTCTTTCCTTGACCTCTTCCTCATCTCATCCATGACAAAAAACACACTACCACTCATCATGTTACCGTACTGTGATAACACGTGCCTGGATGCAAACAGCTTCTCCTTCTCTAGCTTGAGCTCAGTCTCTATTCCATCTAGAATCTTCGGTCCACCGGGGTGCACAATCCAAAAGAGAGAATTCCAATCCGAGATACCCAGAGGTTCGAACGATTTAGAGAGAGACTTTCGAATGTTATTGTTGATAAGCATTGGTACAGTAGGTTCCAAATACATGATTAAGCCCGACTTAGTGATGCGGCCGCCAACAGAATCCTCTGACCCAGGAATGAGAGATTGGCCTGCTGAGAGAATCTCATAGAATGGTTGCTCAACAGACATGTCCGGGTTGGAACCAATAATGACCGCTGCAGCGCCATCGCCAAACAAAGCCGGGGGAACGAGGGCATCGCTTGAAGTTTCAGATGGATGGGTTAATAGGCCGAGAGTGCTCTCTGAGCAGACAGCAAGGACGCGAGCACCAGGGTTGTTCTCAGCTAAATCTTTTGCCAGGCGAAGCACAGCACCACCGCCATAGCAGCCATGGAGGAAAAGCATGTAGCGATTCACCGTGGGTTCAAGTCCCAAAAGCTTGGCCAATTGGTAGTCTGGACCAGGCAAGTGAAAACAGCCAGTCGCAGTATGGAAAATGAGGTGGGTAATTCTAGACCTTGGTTGGCCCCACTCGCGCAAGGCCTTTTCGGCTGCTTCCTTTGCTTGCTTCATCACCCACGGAGCACGGAATTTGTCCGTACTGTCTAACGATTCCTCATTTTGAGTTACTGTTGCTAGGTTGGGGTGATCCTTGAGCATCTCATCTGTTAAATAAAAGTGACGTTTTTGAATCTGCGTCCCGCTACCTGCAATCGACAAAAAAATTATTAAGCAATTTTTCAAATTTATTATAAAAGTAAAATTGTTGCATCGGTTAGAAGATTGAAGCAAAGGGATAAGGCAAGTGCTTACATATTCTAGTGAACTTTTGCTTGAGTTCTTTAAGGTGCTCGCTCTTAGTAAACTTAAAGTAGTAGTCAGGATAATCTGACTGATTGACGAAGTTTGGAGGCACAGCTGTGCCAATTGCAAGAACCGTAGCCTTGCCTTGAACAGTGGTCTTATTGTCTTGTCCCATTTTTTTTTCCTCTCAAAGTGGTCTTGCCAATGTAACATGCCAATGTAACACTATTTATAGAGATGCCTAACAACTCAATATTGTGCAATCAGTTTTAGTAGTAGTTTTAGCATGCATGCAGTCTATGTCAATCACCAACCACTGAAAACTTCCAAGTCTTAAAATCAACAATAAATATAATATTAGCTTTAAATACGAAAACTCCCATTTGGCATGTATTCCAAGTCAATGGAAGCTGTTAATTAAAAAAAATTCATTATGAGGTTCAAAAATACAACATAGAAACAAAATTTCATTTGCAAGCTAGTTTCCAAATTGAAACAAAACTTGCACTTGGAATATCGAACCTCTTAACGGTATTTTTCATTAATTATTTGGTGATTGACTTGGACTGCGTGACTAATCGAAGTATTCAAATAGAACCTCTTAATGGACCATAATTCATTAAGGGTTCATTTAAAAGAACAATTGCTAACGGTGCATATTCACCAATTATATATCTACATGAATAACCGTTAGTAAATATACATTTTTGTAATTAAGGGTTCTTCTATATGAACTGTTGGTGAAAGTGGATTCTCTTTCAATAAACTGTTGATGATAAGTTTGACTACCTATTTATCAATTTGACACACAGAACATAGTCTAGAGAAGGAAAAACATGACACGCCGTGACGTGACGTGACAATCACGCCGTGATTTGGTCACGTGACGTGATTAATTATTTTTTTCACGTGACGTGACTAAAATAGCAACAGACGATCATGTCACGCTGTGATCACGCGTGACGTGATATAACGTGAATTAGTCACGTCAAACTTTTTTTTATATTTTAATTTATATTGTTAAAAATTCAGAAAAAAAAATAAAAAATATGAAAAATTCTAAAAAATTTGAAACGAGTAAATAATATTGTTAAAAATTCAAATTATAAATAATCATTAAGCTAAATTAAAAATTCCAACCTTGATTGTACATATTGTACCCATAATCTTCGTAATTGTGATAACACGTGACTATACGTGACCACGTGACGTATAATTTTCATAGAATGCAGTCACGTCACGCGAATAATCACATCACGCGACACGCGAGTCACGTCACGTAATCAACACACGTGACGTGACGTGCAAGTGACGTTACGTGACGTTACGAGACGTGACTTGTCACGCCGTGACAAATTTCCTTCTCTAACATAGTCTAACAGTTTATTACCAAATAGGTTAGTGATTAGCCGTTTGGTGATGCATAGTATTGTAATAGTGAGACTTGATGAATATTATATTTATTGCATGCATACTATAACTGTTACCAAAACTGATTGCACAACAATTGAGTAGTTAGTCATCTCAAAATATTTATATTTATTGTTGATTTAAGACTTGAATATTTTCAGTGGTTGGTGATCGATTTAGACTGCATGCATACTAAAACTGCTACCAAAATTGATTGCTCTTTCAATGTTTTGTCTCATTTAGAATGTCAACTCATATTAGAGTATTTCATATGCAAAAATTCGGTACCATTTTTTGTAATTGTTTCCAGGAGTACATATTGAATTATATTTCCAAACAGATATGTGGTTCTTAAATACATATTGGATTACATATTAAAATTACTGCCGATTTTTTTAAAATACTAAATCTGTTGGTTTGTGTTACTGTGACAAAGCATTCTAGGATTGTGGTATATATGCCATGAATTATGAAATAACTAGGTTTTCGAGAAATAACTAGGTAATTTTAGGGGTGAAATATTTCGGGATGCCTAACAACTCAATGTTGTACAATCAGTTTTAGTATGCATGCAGTATATGTCAATCACCAACCACTGAAAACTTCAAAGTCTTAAATCAACAATAAATATAATATTGGCTTTAAAAGTTTTGCTGGCAAGAGCTGATATGCATGGAACTCATGACGTATTGGTGTTAATTGAAAAATAAATTATATAAAAAATGGTATATACCAATTTGAATTGGCGAAAATATATATATATTATTTAGATTGTTTATGCAATTAATTTTGTTCAAATTAACCTTTATTCAAATAATATTATTGTAATTGACATTTCAGTAAAGTAAGAAGTAATCAACTCATTATTAAAATCAGCTAATTAAAAAAACCAGCAGTTGAACAAGTTAACCCACCGGTCTGACCAATAAATCATTGCCCCGAAGCTTTAAAATATCGACGACCGGTCCGATTCCGATAACATTGATAACAATAGAAATAAATCTACAAGTCTCAATATTCCAATTTAGAAAACAAAAAATACAACCTTCACCTTATAGCCACTGTTGATTTTAGTAATTTAGTGGGAAAAGTACCTAGAAAACATATGATGAATTATGGTTACAAAATATATCCTACTCCGTTAGGTTTGGTGTTGACTGTGCTATGGATCTCTATCCATGAATGTTATTGTAAATATATCTTACTCGGTTAGGTGTTGAGGCTGTCAAGCTCTATAAGGAGTTGGTGAAAAAATTAATTATTGCATGTTGACTTCAAAAAAAAAAAAATACTAATTAGACATAATAATCACAATTGAAATTTGGATCAGATCATGTGTCTTTTTCTGTTGTTGTTGTTATATGATAGGATTCATGTAAGAGAGATCATCAAGTAATAAAATTAATTTTATTTTGTACTATCTCTTTCTGATTTTCTCATTATTCTTTGATCTACAAAATTCTAACATTAAGAACAAATAAAACAAAGAATTTAAGTACTTTTCTGATAATCAAACATTAAATTTTGAATAAATCTAACGAGAAAGAAATAAATGAAGAGAAAACTCAAAACTTATTGGAAAGTAAATCTCTGAACTTGTATTCTTCTTAAGATCTAGATATGTCCAAAAGTAATTATAACCAATATTTTCTTGATTGATATGCAAATCAGGAAAACAAAATTAACATGATTTTTTTTTTTTATTTGACTACCAAATGTGTAATTAGAGAAACGAATGACTGCAAATTTATTCTTCTTCACACACTGCTGCCACTGCACTAACAGTTTTATATTCGTTTGTGCAGTTTGATATATTTTGAATGTCCATTAATTCAAGAGCTAGATTTTTCGAATCCACTCTCAGTCAGAAATTAAAACATGATACGACAATGGTACCAATAATTGGGACACTCTCTTTGCCTCCGTCACTTAACACTTGAAATGAGAGAAATAACATGATATATATTATGTGGAATGCATCGACCAATTCACGTTCTAGAACGGACCATCGTTGGAGACGAGTCTCAGCGAGTAAACTGCTGACATTCATTTGGCAGATCACAATCAATATAACCTAACCACACAACTGAATCACGCACTAATACTTGTAAATACTTTCGTTTCTTTAAAATGACATTACTACAATATGGTCCTATGGATAGATCGACTGTCTGATACTCGTATTTTTGTATCCATCAATCCATGCACGCAACCAGAAGCTGTCTCAAACTAACACCTTACATAAGGTGGATGCAACTACAACAACCAACCAACCAAATTTGACAATGCTTGCTTTTGATCCCAAACTACGAGCAGCATAACCCAAACCCAACCGCTACAACTCGAGCATAACTAACATAAATGAAAATCCACCTATGCTACAGGCTATATATGCTAACAAAATATCAGATATGAATCTGAACTACTCTTAAAATGATAAAAGCACCATACGTGTCAATATTATTCTAGGGATGATAGGCTATGCTAACGCAATACCCAATTCTGAACCAACGGAGATGTTAAAAACTTGAATTGACTTGAAATCAACAACCCCATTGAACTTGGACTTGAATCAACAGAATGAATCCAACAAGCCTTCTTTCCACTAGAGAAGGAAATTTGTCACGGCGTGACGAGTTACGTCACGTGCACGTCACGTGTGTCGATTACGTGACGTGATTCGTGTGTCGCGTGATGTGATTATTCGCGTGACGTGACTGCATTCTATGAAAATTATACGTCACGTCACGTCACATCACATGGTTACGTTAGTCACGTGTGATCACAATTACTAAGATTATAGGTACAATATGTACAATCAGGGTTGGAATTATTAATTTAGCTTAATGAATATTTATAATTTGAATTTTTAACAATATTATTTACTCATTTCAAATTTTTTAGAATTTTTCATATATTTTTTTTGTTTTGAATTTTTAACAATATAAATTAAAATATAAAAAAAATTGACATGACTAATTCACGTTATGTCACGTCACGTATGATCACATCACGTGTATTCATGTCACGCGTGATCACGGCGTGACTACGCGTGACGTGACAATTCGCGTGACGTGATCGTCTGCTGCTATTTTAGTCACGTCACGTGAAAAAAAATAATTAATCACGTCACGTGACCAAATCACGGCGTGATTGTCACGTCATGTCACAGCGTGTCACGTTTTTCCTTCTCTACTTTCCACTATGAAATACAAGAACACTACTTTAATGGTCACAAATTTATTTTCACAAACTTCTAGAAAAATATTAGACAAATTCCATAAATCATAATATGGAAAGGTCGGTATTTAAAATTCTGATCCTAACCATATACCGTTTAATCAGAAAAATAAATCCGTTGTAATTCTCGGGGAATTACAGACCCTGTAATTCTGATCTCAACCGTTGGTCTTTCTCAAGATGCGTGCATAAAAACATTTTTTTGAGAACTTTTTAAAGATCTATACACGAAAAAGTTTGAACAGTACTGATGTCAAAATTTCAGAATTCTGTAATTCCTGGCGGAATTACAGCAGATTTGAACTCTTTAATCAGGCCATAATTTGATTGTTGAGCTTATGGAGGGCCGAAAATCAATACTAGGCCTGACCTTTATTTATTTATTTTTAATAATGGAAAAAAGGCTGTATTTAAAAAAATTAGCATTTCAATGTAAGAAATGTTCTACAGGCCCAATGATTTGGCCTGAGTTAATATTAAATATGTATTAAGATATTGGACTGAATATATTATGGATCTAATGATCTGTTATATGTATCTCTGAATAAGTATATCTGAATTGGTGCGATTGAATAGGTGCATCTGAACTGGTGCATATGTTTTGTAAATATGGTGCATCTTTTCATTTTTGGGCCCATAAATAGATAACAAGGTTAAATGTAGCACATTCCTTACATAATTCAATATAATTAATAAAAAAATAATGGATATGAGTCATTGAGTCACGGACACCGATCCATAAATAGATGGATCGTTGCCCCTGCCTCTGATCTTTCTATATTTGTTGCAATCAAGGTACTCTTTCTGTTTTTGTATATTTGAATTTTATAATTTCTATTGATAAAAAATTTCCTAGAATTCCAAAAAAGTGAAGCCAATACAAGGGAGACAGGAGTAGGTCCGATAGTCATCGGACCTACTTTTAGGTTCAATTAGCTCTAACACCGTACATTTAGCATTAAGATTTGTGCACACGGAAAATGAAACAAATCTGTACGGATTTTCATTAGTTCCCACGGATCTTGATGCAATCGAATGGTCATTAAACCATCGAACCAAAGTAGGTCCGATGAGCATCGGAGCTACTCTGAATTCAATAGAAGACTTATTGATTGACCATGAAAGGTGCGAAACTTATTCAAAGTTTTCTGGACTATATGTCATCCAAAATTCCAAATAGATTGATATAGTAATAAGTAATAATGAATAAGTCTTCCTATTTTTGACAGAGTGTCGTACATAAATAAGGAATTCAATTACTTTTCTGAAATCTAAATCCAGCATACAAAATATTATTTGAAATCTCCATTTTTCCTACAAATGGAGGCATACATTTTTTTTATATGCAATATATAACGATTTAATTTCGTTATTAGTAAATTTGCTGTATGATAATAAAGATATCTTTTAGTATAGATAAATTTAATTATTAATACTAGTAATTATGAATTACAGTGATTGATTTATTTAAAAGAGAAGAAGTTTGAAATATGGTATACAAAATTCATTAACTCGTGAAACTAAAATTATTAACGGCTAGTAACATTTTTTTAAATTATAACAGCTAGTTGTTGAAAATAGTGTCTTGTAATTAATAGATTAGTAGATAGTGGTTAGTGGTTGATAGTTGGTAGTTGTAATTAATAGTGTAACAGTTAGTTTTTCAATTTCTTTTATAGAAATAAATGTAAAAATAAAAATAACAGTTTTCTTAATCTTCCTTGTCATACAAAAAAATAACAGTTTTCCGTCCCAATTTTGTGGAAAATTCATTTTAGACGACTGTGAAGAAGCAAGTCTATCACTCAAAAAAAAAAAAAAAAAAAAAAAAAAAAAGAAGAAGAAGAAGACAGAATACAGTACATCTGACACGAATGTCAAAGAATACGTACATCTAAAACATCCGAATAAAAATCGTTCGGCACAGTACAACTGTCATCAAGATTTAAATGCCCAACCGAACTATGATCTCCTAGCCTAAATTTTGAATTTGGTTCGGGGCCATCCATCTACTCTGGCGGTGTTCATCCCACTTGAGCGGTTGAGCCGGATTGGTCCAAATTCTGATCTAACGGTCCAGATCGAAAGTCAAAATTTGTGTTACTTTGGGGAATCTGGACACAGCACAACCCAGCTCTCGACTTTTTTTTTTTCCCGCCCTATATAAATGTCTCTCGAGGTTAAGTCCAGTTCCCGAAATTTCAATTTTCAAATTATCAATACAAAGGCTACAGCTCCTTATCTTAATTCAACTTAACAGGTCACACACATACAATTAGACAACAATGGTGGAGGTCATAGATGCCAAAGGAAAAGAGATGTCACCAGGTTTTGAGACATATGCAAGAAGGTATATTTAGTCTGAACCCGGTTAAATTGACACACTAGCATCTTCTCCGTCAATTCACTTCTGATATTTAGAAAATAATCTGTGAATGGCAACTCAAAGGACTCACATTGCTAAATTAGTCTGACAATGATGCCAAACAGATTTAGATCTTGGATTCCTAGTTTTATGGACTTTGTTTTGAAGAGAACCTGTCTTGTTTACACTTAATATTTGGAGCCACTGAGTAATTTCTAAACATGCCCAAAAGATAAGGACCGAGATATGGAATTGTGATGCAGACCAGATGCTATTTGTACACACAGTCAGCTATTAATTTCATTCAACAATAGAAACTTATTTCTTGCATCAAGATTTTTTTTGTTTTTTAGCCACAGAACTGTGTACAGAGGAGCATCCTGACTATTTTCCGGCAGTACTGTCAGACTCCTGGAGCACCTTCAGATTTAGAGGAATTTACTGCTGCTACATGATATCCTTTGATCAACACAGTTTTGGCAGATATGGTCCTCTTGGGAATGTCATCTTAGCTTTGGGCTCTGATTTAGGATCTGATTTATCTCCCTATTCATTTAATTTGGAGGTTGGGCAGGGGTCTTTGAGAGTTACTCTGCAACGTATATACAACATCACTCTGAGTGCATACCAGGTAATTTTCCATCTTCTATTTCTGATGATGGATCTTTTAAAAATTCCCTAACCAAATACATGAATGTGCCCTTACAAGGATAACAGTATCAGTACTCCTTGTCAAGTCAAACTAAAATACCACTGAACTGCCTCTCACTTATTTAACTATTTGGGGTGGTGAAATTTTTGAAGAGGGGTATATTGCATATAGCCTGGTTCATTTTGTTAAAAAATGTTTCTGTTTATATATGGAGTTTTTAAATATTAGCAAAATTTTTAGCTGCATATTATTTAGCTGCATATTTTTTGGTGAATCACTATGAACAACACATTCCTGAAATTATAATTAATGGTTTAATCCTAAATATTAATCATTCATATTGCAGTAAATAAAATGCACAGATTGCACGAGTATATTAATGAATTTGATGATTATTTTAACTATATGTGGCATGACAGGTAATGATGGCCAGACGATTTCAAACGAGTGTTCTTAGTCTGCTTATTGATCAAGATTTTGCTAAGGTTGAGGAAGTGATGGGCCAACTATTTTCCTTCGAAAATAAACTCTCTTCTTCTTCATCCTGTCATACAAAGGAAGTTTGTTATTTGCTTCTACCATGCAAAGAGGGAAGAATCGACTGGGCAACCATTAGTTCTCCAACCATCTTTTTCAATAAAATCTCAAATAAAACTGCGGAAGTTCACCATTTGAGTTCATGCAAAGTAGAGTGCGGCTTGGTACTAACAAAAACTGCTTCCTTGTTCACATGCATGTTAAAGAATTCAGTAGTGTATACAGCCCACAGTGGTCATTTCTACTTTGTTGACGGAATTCTCGAGTCCGTACATGCCAATTCTTCCTTTGAATTGAGAACAGGCGAGAGTGTCACCTACAAGAGCTACTACAAGTCAAAGTAATTATTGAAAGGTTTTCTTATTGATCATTGATAGGTGCAATGCTTGACTTGCAATGCAAAATTTGATTATGTTTATTGTCAATCTAGGTATGGTATTACTTTGACTTGTGAGAGCACGCCCTTTCTGGCTGGTCGACATATTGCCAGACCTCATAATTACCTGCTTCAGCATACTAGAAAGGAGAAAGGTAATTTTTTTAAGCATGTCACTTTTGCTCTGTTTCATTTAAGTTATTAAATATTTATCTCTGTTTTTTCTGTGGGCAGAAGAGGGCAATGGATGTGTTGAGTTACCACCAGAACTATGCAGTGTCATACTGTGCCCACTATCGGTCAATATGTTAAACTCCTTTAAGTTAATGCCGACAATAATGCATCGGGTCCAGTGCATGGCTCTTGCCTCTGCATTGAAAGAGCGGATTCACTGCATGCAGAATGTGAATATTCCTTCAACTAAGGTACTATAGATATATTTCTTCTTTCTATCTAAAAAAATTGATGAAGAATAATGTACTAGTAACATGGTATAGCAGATATTGGAGGCAATCACGGCTAAGAAATGCCACGAGGAGTTTTGCTATGAATCTCTAGAAACACTTGGAGATTCCTTTCTCAAATATGCTGCCAGCCAACATCTTTTTGCGAAATACGAGCATCATCATGAAGGTATTCTAAGTAAAAAGAAGGACGTGTCGGTTTCCAATACTCGTCTTTGCTACATTGGTTGCCTCCATAACCTAGGGGTAACCCCCCCCCTCCCCACCACCCCCCACATGTTTTTTTCTTCTTCTAATACTTGGATTTCGCAAAATCTTGACCTAGGACTATTCCCCCCTTTGGTAAATTTTAATATATGTCTGGTTGTAACATATTCTATTGTCTTGTTCGGGTCGAACTTTTTATCACTGTGATGTATTTTTTCTGTTATTCTGAATTTTCTCATTTCTTATTGTTATTGTGATATCATTTTTCTGTTCTCTTTTTGTTTTGGCAGGGATATGTTCGTACGGAGGAGTTCAATCCCAAGCTGAGGGCTTGTCCTGGTTTGAACCCTCACATGTATGCCCCCACGTCAATAATTGAGGTGTACTCGAGGGGAACGAGGCCAATAAAAAGAAAGGTGATGGCCGATGTGATTGAGGCCTTGATTGGGGCATCTCTCAGCACAGCTGGTGAAGCTGCTACCTTCCTCTTTCTGGAGAGGTTGGGTACTGGCATCAGATTTCACAAAAGAATGGCTGCTGAGAGGCCGATTCTGTGTAGGCCTGAGATGTTTGTAAACATCAACAGGCTGGAGAAGCTTCTCAACTACAAATTTAACGATTCGTCATTGTTGGTTGAAGCTCTGACACATGGGTCCTACCAGATGCCTGACGTGCCTAGATCCTATCAGGTATATTATTTTCTCGGTTAATTTTATTTTTTCGCAGCATTAACCACACTGATGTCAAGTTAAAAATGATGTACTGCACTGGAAATAGGACTAGTAGTATATTAGCAAATCATAGCAGTATATTGTATAACAAGGCAATGCAATAAAAAGCAAAAGGCACAAGGTGCAAAAGCCATAAATTTGCCTGAGGTGCAAAAAAGCGCGTGCCTGACTGACATAATGCCATTTTCTCGTCTATATTCACATTACTATTTTCATCTGCTAGAATCAATATCAGTATCAGATTTATTGATATCTTGTATAGAAAAGTGAACATTTTATTTGAATGCTAATTAAATTTTGTTGTTGTTATTGATATTTGCATTTAAAGAAAAGTGAACATTTCATTTAAATACATACAGCTCTATTGCAGAAGTACCAGGAGTATACATTTTTCAAAGATGTCGTAACTGATAAATAATAAATCTGATGTTGATTGTCATTTACTTTCTCATGTTATGAGCGCCATCTATAATTTCACAAACTATTTAATCAAGACCTTCTTAAGCTAAAATTATATTATTTTCATTTTTATATGTAAAGAAATGGAACATATAACAAATATAACTATAAGAATGATGTGTTCCTAGTAAAACTATTTTTTCACATGAACTGAGGCCCATATGGACAGCCAATACGTGTATATCGAAAAGTGCTTGTAAAAAAAATCCATCGCTTGTGTAAATTATAAAATGATATTACTAGGAAAACAGTAGTGCATAGGACAAACAGAATTATCTTATATTAAAATCAATGGTTGCCGCGAAGGTCGAAAGGGAAGCTATGTAAGGTAAAAAACATAGGCGCATGCTTCATATGTGATTTTTTATTGCTTAAGCACAGTAAGGTGCAGAGAAGCGCACAATAAAAGAAGCGAAGTTCTCAACCACACTTTGGTTTTGCGCGTAAGCACATGAAGTGAGCCCCTTAGACAACACTAACCGAGCATAATAATTGTAACAGCATGCTTTACTAAGGCCGTTTGACTAAGCCTACTTCTCTTGGCAATAGCCTTTTCCATAACCAAATGCATTCCATTTCTAATTTAAACTAAGGTTTTGTTTTGACAGAGGTTAGAGTTTCTGGGGGATGCTGTGCTGGACCACTGCGTAACAATGCACCTCTACAACAAGTACTACCCAGCAATGACACCTGGGTTACTGACAGACCTGAGGTCTGCATCGACCAACAATGACTGCTATGCTCATGCAGCCGTCAAAGCAGGGTTAAACAGGGACATTCTCCATGCCTCGTCAGAGCTGGACCGTCAAATCACCACCTACCTCCAAAGATTCGGCAACCTTTTCTCAGGCTCTTCCTATGGCTGGGATGCTGGTATCGCTCTCCCGAAGGTATCCATCAACTTTGTTATGTATTTATTTATTTGTATGTTTACAACAAAGTTATTTTTTTGTTGATATGCTACCAACTGCCTTCTCAAAAAATAAAAAAGAAGATTTGTATGTTATCAATTGAATTTGGGAAAACAAATGTTAATACAGGTGCTAGGGGATGTGATTGAGTCGTTAGCAGGTGCTATCTACTTGGATAGTGGGTGTGACAAGGATACTGTATGGAGATGCATCCGACCCCTGCTGGAGCCAATTGTCAGCCCTGAAACATTGGAGTACAATCCAATAAGAGATCTGGGGGAATTATGCGATCGCAAAGGCTACACGTGCAATTACAAAACCACTGTGGAGAATGGCATGTCTTATGTCGTAGCAGAGGTGTAAGCTGGAGGGGTCACTTACAGCGAAAAGGAAACGGGGCCCAACAAAAAGACAGCTAAAAAGCTTGCGGCTCGAACCTTGCTTAAGCACCTCAAGGAAATCAAGGCTGATTAGTATTTAGGTCTTGGTGATAGTTATTAAGGTATTGTTCTTTGTTGAAGACACTAGGATTTGAATATAGCCCAGGGTTTAGCCATATAGAGCATTTTTGTACCTATTTAATAATATTATATAAAAAAAGGGCGTACCAAGTGCCGAAAGCTCCCACACATTGTGGGGTCTGGGGAAGGGAATTTCTAGGCTGCCTTCTCCTTGCATAGTAATATTATATATTTACAAGATAAATAAAGTTCTTAGTTTTATATTGTCGTTACATTTATTTTGGGGTTAACTAAAAGAAAATTTGTTGGTTTATTTATGTTCCTCACTTTTTTATTAATATTTTGTTCTTTCTGATTGGGATCAAATGGAAGTCCTTTCCATTGGTGGCCTTACTGAACTGTTCAGGTTTTAGCCATATTTTTAGTTCTGATCAACCCTTCTGAATTATTTATGGTTTAGGAAATGCAACAGAGTCAATTTTTTGTTTGGCAAATGTATGGAAGCCATTGTCTTGATATGTTCATATGGTCATATGGATTAATAGATTAATTCCTTATTTTAGGGACATTATTTTACAAATACTATAAAAATGATTATAATCGGTATTAGTACGGAGATCGACCATTATATTTATGTGGACATCTGTTTATATTATCAACAAACTCTACACGGTCATAATAATTTTTAAAAAGCCAAACAGGTCAATCAGAAATTACGTATATAATTATTCTAAAAATCATTTAAAATGTATTGTGTTTATAGATGTTTTAATTAGGGCTGTCCAAAAAGCTCGTGGCTCGTGGCTCGCTCGTGACTCACATCTGGCTCGATTGGTAACAGCTCGTTCGATAGTGGATCGAGCTGGCTCGCTAACAGCTCGGGTCAAAATTTACGAGCTGAGCTAAGGCCTTAGTTCGCTCGCCAGCTCACGAGCTAGCTCGGCTAGGCATCAATTTGTGAATTTGTATGAATTTGTGTGCATTTTATACTGTCAAGCTTGGTTCAGCTCGGTCCCAAAAGGTTTGTAAAATTTATTTTCTTCTTAAAACAAGGTCCAACAAAACCCAGTGAGCCAGCTCGTGGCTCGTGAGCTGACTCGCGAGCCGGCTTGTCACGAGTTTGAGCTGAGATTTTAGCTCGCGAGCTGTTAACGAGCTGGCTCGCTAACAGCTCGGTCCAGAATTAACGAGCTGAGCTAAGGCCCAGCTCGGCCCGAGCCAGCTCATTTACAGCCCTAGTTTTAATAATTATAAAGATAAAACAATATATAAAAATATATGAATATATAAAATTAATAAATGATTAAATACTAAAAAATAAAAAGAAAAAAAAAAAAAAAAAAATTAAGATCTGATAAGAAGACGCAAAAAAAAAATGGTCTGTGAGAATGTTATTTACTCAGGAGGAATATTTAGAGATGCCGAGAGCTTTTTTGCATCGATAAAGTGTGAACTAAATGAATAATGAAATGAAGTACTCAAATTAGTAAATTATTATGTACTTGTTGCTCTGTTTTTTTTTTTGGTTAAGATGTACATGTTTCTCTGAATTCTCTGATATATACATAACGGTACTACCAATATTTTAAATTTAATTGGTAGACTGTTTCTAGCGAAATTTTTCGAGGCCACTTTCTAAAATGCATTTTTCTTTCATCTGCAGACGTGGCTGGATGCTATTTATTTAACATGGAGAATTATTAATAATATATTAAATTAACAATTTTGGTAGCATTTCAAAATAATTTTTAATTTTAAAATCCAACATTTAAAATGTGATCTTATATTGCACATGAAAAAACGATGCGTTTTCATGCACGTTTTATTGTTAATCAAGTGACTTATAACCTGTAATGATTATATTAAATAATATTTAATAATTTGTTTTTTTGAGAAAAGTGGGGAGTGCCCACCTGTTTCATTGATTGAAACAATATTAGTTTATACAAAAGGACACAAATAAAGTCATATTAAGAACTACATAGTCAATTATAAAACTAAAAGGGAAAGCTAGTCACTGAAACAACCTAAAGTGAATGATAAAGCTTAAAAAAGGCCGGTAACAAAAAACTACATAGCCCAATACAAACAGTATCAATTACAAGTAGAGCAATTATTAGAGGAAGAGGAATCTGCAGAACTAGGGGAAGAAGGATCAGAAGAAATAGGAATGACACTAGCATCAAGTGTCGCAACATCCTCTATATCACGGAAGTAATCAGAAAAATCAGATTCTTCTCAAGTTCAGCCTCTTCCTTGGAAGCCAGCTGGTAATTTGCCCTTCTCAAAGTGCTTGTAGCTGAAAGGAAGAGCGAGCTGTCTACCTGATTCAGAAAAGAGACATCCATAGGCAAAATTAAGATTAATTTAAAAAAAATATCATCATGCTTAATCTTACACCAATAAGAAGTAAGAACTATCATGGCAGTTCCTAAGCTAGCAAGAGAGGGTATAGAAGAGTTATTAAAGCAAACCTTGTTTCTAGTTAACCAAATAAGCCAAAGTGTGGCTGCCCTAATGAGTTCAACTAACAAAGTATCTTTAATGGGTATATAAGCATCTAACATCCAAAGATCATCAACAGATACACAATCAAAAGTAAAACCATTATGGAAATAAATCCATTTCCATATGAAAGAGGTAAAAGAGCACGTTACAAAAAGATGATTGATATTTTCAGGTAACCCGCAAAAAGGGCAAGCAATATCACATTGCCATCATCTTTTACTTAGATTGCATTTAGTAAGAATACGATCTTGCCTAAGTAACCAAAGGAAGACTTTTATTTTAAGGGGTATCTTGGCCTTCCAAATAGTGTCATAAAGTTTACTAGGTATACCTCCATAACTTAACCATATATAAAGGGATTGTACAGTAAAGAGGCCTGAGGAGTTCTATCTCCAAGTAATGAGGTCTGGTTTATCATGAGATAATGAGAAAGAATTGAAAGTTGATTGTAAAGAGTGCCATTCAGAGAGGGATAGTCCAGTGAGCTGTCTATTGAAGGATAGAGCTAAAGAATTAAAAGCAAAAGCAGAAGCAACAGTAATTGTGGGATCAATTACAACTTTAAAAATGTTAGGATATAAACAATACAAAGCACAATCTTCAAACCATCAATCAAGCCAAAATGAGGTATCACAACCATGTCCAATGATTCTATTTATTCCCATATTGAAAATGTCAGTAAAGGATAAGATACCAATCCAGAAGGAGGAGGCTCTGGTTGCATCTAAACCTGAGGGGCCGATATTTAATAAAATATTAAAATAGCATATTATTAAGATGTTAAAATATTAATTGGCATGAACCCTACCTTTTTTACTTATTTATTGGCGATGATCTGACGACCATTGGCGATAATTAATATAGGTGACACTAAAGAATTGCTCCATGATTGACACGCCGCAAGAGCTCTGGAGGACAGTCAGAAAAACATGACGACGATGGTACCAATAATTGGGACACTCTCTTTGCCTCCGCCACTTAACGCTTGAAATGAGAGAAATATCATGATATTCTGTGTAATGCATCGACGAATTCACGTTCTAGAACAGACCATCGTTGGAGACGAGTCTCAGCTAGCAAACTGCTGACATTCATTTGGCAGATCACAATCAATGTAACCTAACCACACAACTGAATCACGCACTAATACTTTGTAAATACTTTCGTTTCTTTGAAATGGAATTACTACAATATGGGCGTATGAACAGAGACTATCTGATGCTCGTATTTTTGTATCCATCAATCCATGCATGCAACCATGAAGTTGTCTCGCACTAACACCTTACATAAGGTGGATACTACCGTAGGGCTGCTAATGATTAAGGTTCGGCTAAAACTCAACTCGGCTCAATGAGAGAATTAAAATGATTCTGCTCTAACTCGGCTCGCTTTTGAAAGAAAAAAGTTCGGCTCGGCTCGGCTCATGTAAACACTTGGCTCGACTCGGCTTGGCTCGCGAACTCGTGAGCCGGCTCGTATTTTTACTTGAGCTGTGAGCTGGTATATACTATTGGATTATTCATAACTATGTAATAATTATTCATCATGTGAAAAGAGAGCACGAAGATTGCTCAACATACTATTGGATTCATTGATTTCTTTTTATTTTTGTATTTCAAATTGTTTCAAATTTTGAATTTTTATCAAATTTCAATTTTGAAATTTGAAAAATTTTGAAATTTGAAATTAAAAAAAAAATTGAAATTTGAAAAAAAATTGAAATTTGAAATCGGTGAAAAAAATGTCTATTGTATTCTATGTTTGATATGAATGTTATTTACATGATATATTTAATTTATTATCTTATTTATTAATTTATTGTTAACTTATTTTTTTAATATTAATATAATATGAAGACCTCACTATTGAATAGTAAAGTAAATGATGTTTATGTATTGCAACAAAATTAAATGTTCGACACAATTTTTTTGTTAATAATTAAGTAAAAATATGAGCCGGCTCACGGGCTCGCGAGCCGAGCCGAGTCGAGTTTGGACTTTTTTTCATTTTCGAGTCCGATTCGTTATGAAATATTGAGCCGCTCAACTCATTGATTCGCGAGCCGGCTCGACTCATTCGCAGCCCTATTACTACGAGCCGCATAACCCAAACCCAACCGATACAACTCGAGAATAACTAACCTAAATGAAAATCCACCTATGCTACAGGCTATGCTAACATAATGTCAGATATGAATTAGAAATCTTAAAATGATAAAAGCACCATACGTGTCAATATTATTTTTGGGATGATAGGCTATGCTAACGCAATACCCAATTCTGAACCAACGGAGATGTTAAAAACTTGAATTGACTTGAAATCAACAACCCCATTGAACTTGGACTTGAATCAACAGAATGAATCCAACAAACTCTCTTTCCACCCGGAATAGTACGGTTCTATGAAATACGATAACACTACTTTAATGGTCACAAAGGATAGCAACACAAGTAATTATCCCACTTTGAATTATTGGTACTGAATTTGGAATTTATAATGAATCATCACCTGACACATCCTCAAACATTAACTATCCAAATCCAAAAGGACGACCACATTACAAACACATCTAACGGCATAACTCATTTCAAAATAAACATTGATCATAAATTTCAATAAAAATAATCTAGTCACACTTACCTGGACAATGCCAGTATCACATATTTTTTAGAGCTAAATCTACAAGTCTCAATATTCCAATTTAGAAAAACAAAAATACAACCTTCACCTTACAGCTGCTGTTGATTTTAGTAAATAAGAGGGAAAAAGTAGAAAAGATATGATGAATTGTGGTTACAAAATATATCCTACTCCGTTAGGTTTGGTGTTGACTGCGCTATGGAGCTCTATCCATGAATGTTATTGTAAATATATCCTACTCGGTTAGGTGTTGACTTCGGGCTAGCTGTCAAGCTCTATAAGGAGTTGGTGAAAAATTTAATTATTGCATGTTGACTTCAAAATAATATTGATTAGAAATAATAATCCAAATTGAAATCTGGATCATCGGACTATGTGTCTCTTTTCTTTTCTTTTTTTGTTGTTGTTATATGATATGATTAATGTAAGAGAGATCCTCAAGTAAGAAAATTAAGTTTATTCTGTACTGTCTCTTTCTGCCTTTCTCATTATTCTATGGTCTCACATTAAGAACAAATAAAACAAAGAATTTATGTACTTTTCTGATAATCAAACATTAAATTTTGAATAAATCTAACGAGAAAGAAATAAATGAAGAAAAAACTCAAAACTTAATGGAAAGTAAACCTCTGAACTTGTATTCTTCTTAAGATCTGGATATGTCCAAAAGTAATTATAACCAAGATTTTCTTGATTTATATGCAAATCAGAAAAACAAAATTAACATGAATTTTTTTTTATTTGACCACCAAATGTGCAATTCGAGAAACAAAAGACTGCAAATTTATTCTTCTTCACGCACTGCACTAACAGTTTTATATTCGTTTGTGCAGTTTGATATATTTTGAATGTCCATTAATTCAAGAGCTAGAATTGATGTAGTGATTAAGGTTATATTTTCCGTGTGTAATGAAGTTTGAATACGACTGTAAAATTATTATGAATTTTGAAAGTGAAACACTACTACCGAAAAATAATTCACCGTTGGTTGACAAACCAATCGCCATCAATCGCCTCGTTAACAAAGGTATACATTTTTTCCGTCAAACAACAACCGATGGCGTTGATGATCTTTGCATTCGGTTGAATAAATATACTGGACGGTGTTGATGAACCAATGCCAACTGTTTGAGTTAATAGACAAATGGTGTTAACCATTATTCAATCGTTAAATAAGCCAACAAAAATAGTAACAGCATTAGTTCAATATAATTATCTAAATATTGCTACAAATTAACGGTGTTGAACATGCAATGCTATCTAGCCACTAATGAAAATGGGATCTTCTAACTCCATTTGCTTATGCGTTTAAATCGATTTTGTCTCAAGCCGATAAACTAACGGTGTTGTGATAAGTGAGAAAATAAGTTGAAAAATAATTCTATTGGTTGCCTCCTCATGAACCATTAGGAGATGTACACCAATCTGTCGGTCACTTTTAGTCACCAATAAAAAATATTTATCTTATTTTAGCACTGTTATTATCCTAACCGATATAAATATTCCATTATCGATAAGTACCAATATAAGCAATACAAATTTGTCACATTTGGTCTCTTTTCCCCGAATTAGCAAGCAAGGATTGAATAAAATTGAACAATACCTAAATTGTTTGAAAAAAAAAATAATTTAAAACAAAAAAATTAAAAATTTAGTTTAACAGTTTACCATTGATATAAATTCATAGACGCTCATAGACGTTATATATTTGGAGACATTTTAGTGATTCATAATTTTCAATCATAATTTAAAATAACTAGATAATTTCGTGGTGCAATATTTTAGGATGCCTAACAACTCAATGTTGTGCAATCAGTTTTGGTAGTGGTTTTAGTATGCATGGAGTCTATGTCAATCACCAACCACTCAAAACTTTCAAGTCTTAAATCAACAATAAATATAATATTGGCTTTAAAAGTTGTGCTGACAAGAGCTAATATGGTACTCATGACGTATTGGTGTGTACCGGATTGAATTGAAAACACGTAACAAAATAAACTATAAATAAAATGGTAAATACCAATTTGAATTGACGAAAATATATATATTATTATTTAAATTATTTATGCAATGAATTTTGTTCAAATTAAGCTCTATTCAAATAATATTATTATAATGGACATTTCAGTAAAGTAAGAAGTAATCAACTTAATATTAAAGTTAGCTACTTAAAAAACCAGCAGTTGAACAAGTTAATCCACTGGTCCGACTAGTATATCATTGCCCCGAAGCTTTAAAAATATCGACGACCGGTTCGAAAGGGTATATAGATGAAAAATAATAAATATAATGAAGTGTGTGGCTATTCCGATGCAGACTAGAGCGGGTGCTTCGATAGAAATTCAACAATCGACTATTGCACGTTTGTCGGCGGAAACTTAGTCATATGGAAAAGCAAGAAATAAAATATCGTTGCATGATCGAGTACGGAAGCGGAATAGCGTGCCATGGCATCCACCGCGAGTAAACTCACATAGATAAAACAATTGCTCGAATAATTGAACTTCAAAATTGATAAACCAATGAAGATGTTTTGTGATAACAATGCGGCAAGACATACTGCTTCGAATGCGGTGTTTCACGAAAGAACAAAGCATATTGAAGTCGATTGTCATTTCATAAGAGAAATTGTGCAAGCAAAGGAAATCGAAACTCCTTATGTGAGGAGTCAAGATCAAATAGTTGATATCTTCTATAAGGGTCTCATTCTGAAGACATTTGAAGAAATAACAAGCAAGCCAGGATTAACTGATATATATAATTCTAGCTTGAGGAGGAGTATTGAAGAATAAAATTAGTTAGAGGTTAAAACTGTAAAATAGAGAAATGGTAAAATTGTAATTTAAAAAATAGAAAGTTACCGTTGGAACACGGTACAATAAGTTAAGAAGTTATAAATACCTATATAAGCGAGACTGTAAAAATATAGATCAATATCAATACAACAATTCATAATTCTCTGTCTCATACTCATAATTCCGCTAAAATTATCACTTTCTAATACTTTATCTGAAAGAAATTTGTCAAGTATTCGGTTAATTCAAACTCCGCCATTAAGGAAGAGGTGAGGTGCTGAGCAAGAGGTAGAATACGGTGACTGAAGGGAGGTGGTGGTTGATCGGTTATCAGAGGAAGTAGGGTGTTGGGGAGAGAACGACAAATGGTAGCTATGCCCTAGTTTGCAACAAGAGAAGCAAATGAGAGAGTTTTTGAAATAGGTAAGTGTAATGCCCTAACTCTCCATGGTGATTACAAATAGCTACTCCTGTCTTGGCAAGAGCGCGAAGTTTCTGAAGTTTTGAAGATGCTCGACGAGCGGTACCAGGGGCATCGATCAAGATTGACACGAATGAGAGGTTTAGGTGTTGGGGGTTGTGAAAGGATGGATTTGTGTATTACTTCAAAGATAGATACTTAGCAAGTTGCTTAGAAAAGAGGAGCGGAGGTTTAGGTTTAGGTTTAGGTGTTAGACTTTTAACGTTGAAAATTTCTACTAGACACATCACGTGAAAATTATCCAAACAATCCTTTCAATCAACATTCGTGGTTAGCCTTTGCATGGTTCCACTTCCGCAGCAATATGACAACGTAACTTGATATAAAGAAATCTTTGTTTCTCTATTTGCTTAATAAAACATCTTCCATATTGAATTATGGGCTAAAATAAACAGCTGATTCTTATAAATAATTCAATTAATTAGTTCTTAAATAATAATACAATATAACTAGCATTCAACAGTTAATTATATAACTTTTTTTTTTAAATTGCACTGTTTGACCACCATCTTAGTCCTTTTTTTAATAATGTTAAATTGCTAGACACTAATAGCATTATACCATTTATCATTCGAAAAGCTAAGTTGTGCTATGAACGTTACATAAATCTTTGATATATATAGCAGCTCACTACAAATATTTGTTGTAATGATATTTTTCCCACTTTTAATGGTACTTTAGTAATAAAATATTCTCATAAGAGTGAAGATCGATCAACCCCCATGCGCACAAGTTTGAATATTAATTAATCCTGCAAGACCAACTTTGAAGAAATGTGCATATCAAATCATATATAATTGATGCTTTATTAGGATATAACATCCATTAACAAACCGTACAATGCATCGTGTTACATATTGCAGAAAGGAATATAATACACCGCATATATATAGCAGAAAATAACATCACACAACGTAACATAATATTCATATAAAAAACAAAACAAAAACATCATATCCATTCCATTACATAACTTGCATGAAACTTACTGGTACTTGATAATGCAACCCGGCACAGGCAGAGCTTGATATCTATCAAATCGTCACTGGAAAGGCACGGACAACAGCTGTTTCGATCGTAATGCCTGGACCAAACCCTAAAAGCACCCCAGTTTCTGATCCTCTGCCGGTGGTGGCCTTTCCTTCTTTCTTTGACCTCTTCCTCATCTCATCCATGACAAAAAACACACTACCCTCATCTCATCTCTCTCTCTCGGGGAAAATAAAAGAAAAGAAAAAGAAAAACGAAATGAAGAGAAAAATGGAAAACCGAAGAAAACAGGAGAGAGAAGAGAAAAGAAGAGAAAAAGAAAAGAAAAATATTATGATAAATATATTAATATTTGATTTCATATTCGATTGGAATTCCGACTACGTCGCGTTGATTCTGAGCAATCGTTGCAGTTCGAATTGGATTTCTGAACTGATCGCTATCAGATAAGATTGACGATACAAAGGGGTTCAGGAAGAAAAGACTGTTAGTGATCCTGCCTATTGCCCTACGATATCAGGTGTGAGGTTATTGGATTAGTCTGAGATTCATAACTAGGAATTAAATCGTAACTCGCTGTGCATTTTGAATATTTAATTGACTGCATTGATTGAACTGTTGCATCATATGCATAGCCCAATACAATTGAAACTGAATTACAGGTGAGTCTGTTGACTGTCATGTTGATATTGTTGATCGATCGATTGATTCTTATTGCAAATGATTGATTGATTGTTATTGCAAATGATTGATTGAGACCACAGTGACTGAATTGATTGAATATTAAATACTGTAATCCTTGAACCTCCATATAGTGGAGAAAAATGATTAATATATCGCAAAGTCTAGCTAGCTACTAGACTTTACTCCAGAACCCTTATGCGCATATGGTGAATGGCCCCAACTGAACCCAGTACCGGTTGGGTAGGGGATACTAAATAAAAATGAATTGTGACTGTAAGACTAATGAACTGTGGTAACTGTCTTATCAATGATTTTCTTTCCGATAATGACAGTACTGTGATATTGATTTCGTATTGTTTCTGTTAACCGATTGTCAGGACAGTTAGAACTGTCTTATCATTGATTTTCTTACTGATACTGACGACATTGAGATATTGATTCCATATTATTTCCATTACCAAATTGTCATGATGGATATAACAGTATAAGCCCTAACACGATAGATACTGGTTATGGTATCTGTCAGTGTTACCAGACTAGAAATTGTAAATGTAAGAAATCAAATGTTACCATATTTTATGACTTAAAGTATTTAGATCCAAACCCGAATAATTTTCAAGTTCTGATTTATTTGTGAAATTTGTGTTGTTCAATTGGATATTGTTATTGAGCATTTGCATTCGTCATTTTAAAATAAACTGTTAATTTCTCGTGCGGTGATTTTATTCTGAATATGGATTTCCTTCGAATTCAATAATCTGAGTGGCAATCAGCACCGAGAAATAATTTATTATTTCTCACTCGTTTCTCCTTGTGGGTTACAGGTTTATTAGACGAAGATTGAGAAACGTTTTTGGGATTGTAATTGACAGCAGGGCCACCTAAAAGTATGAGATTTGGGATTATTTTATCTGACATGGTGCAGATAATCCATCTAGCATCATCCATTGTAAATAGTCAGATAATTATTATAAATTAATTGGGATGTTTGAAAATAATGGATGCTATTGGCAATGCATAAAAAGATCCGTGCCTTGCGTTACGTAAATTGAAATGGTAAATTGGACGCGGTAAGTCCGTCGCACCTCCAGGATCGGGGGTGTGACAGCGACGGATATCATCGGTCGCTGAAGGATCATCTGTGACCGATTTTTGACCCTTCTGCGACCGATGACGTCATCAGGGAGGCCATCGGCGACAAAGCAACTGCGACCGATTTATACCTTCTGCGACTGATTTAGCCTGTCGCAGATGAGCTCTTCTGCTGTAGTGTTATAAATAACAATAATGGAACGGTCGTATATAAGTGGCATCTTCAAGGTTTTGTGGGACACCTGTATATCTTTGATGTACTAAAATATTTATGGATGCTGCAACTTCCTATTGTCTCGAACAATAGACTAATATTTTACTTGACGAACGTTAAACTTGACGACCATAACTCATTTCAAAATAAACATTGATCATAATTTCAATAAAAATAATTTAGTCACACTTACCTGGACAATGCCAGTATCACAGATTTTTTAGAGCTAAATCTACAAGTCTCCATATTCCAATTTACAAAAACAAATTAAAATACAAGTCTCAATATTCCATAACATTGATAACAATAGAACTAAATCTACAAGTCTCAATATTCCAATTTAGAAAAACAAAAATACAACCTTCACCTTATAGCCACTGTTGATTTTAGTAAATAACAGGGATAAGTAGAAAACATATGATGAATTATGGTTACAAAATATATCCTACTAATTAAGTTAGGATTGGTGTTGACTGCGTCAAGGAGCTCTATCCATGAATGTTATATATTGTAAATATATCCTACTCGGTAAGGTGTTGACTTCGGGCAGTCAAGCTCTATAAGGGGTTGGTGAAAAAATTAATTATTGCATGTTGAAATCAAAATAATATTGATTAGATATAATAATCCAAATTGAAATTTGGATCATCGGACTATGTGTCTTTTTTGTTGTTGTTGTTGTTATATGATATATATGATTCATGTAAGAGAGATCCTCTAAGTAAGAAAATTAAGTTTATTCTGTACTGTCTATTTCTGCCTTTTTCATTATTCTCTGGTTTACAAAACTCTAACATTAAGAACAAATAAAACAAAGAATTTAAGTACTTTTGTGATAATTAATGGAAAGTAAATGAAGAAAAACAACTCAAAACTTAAAACTTAATGGAAAGTAACCCGAATGGAAAAACAACTCAAAACTTAAAACAAAAAAAGAAATAAATGAAGAAAAACAACTCAAAACTTAATGGAAAGTAAACCTCTGAACTTGCATTCTTCTTAAGATCTAGATATGTCCAAAAGTAATTATAACCAAGATTTTCTTGATTTATATGCAAATCAGAAAACCAAATTAACATGAATTTTTTTTTATTTGACCACCAAATATGCAATTCGAGAAACGAAAGACTGCAAATTTATTCTTCTTCACGCACTGCACTAACAATTTTATATTTGTTTGTGCAGTTTGATATATTTTGAATGTCCATTAATTCAAGAGCTAGAATTGATGTAGTGATTAAGGTTATATTTTCCGTGTGTAATGAAGTTTGAATATGACTGTAAAATTATTATGAATTTTGAAAGTGGAACACTACTATCGAAAAACAATTCACCATTGGTTGACAAACCGATAGCCATATATCGATCGCCTCGATAACAAAGGTATACATTTTTTAAAGAGGTAGAATAGGGTGACTGAAGGGAGGTGGTGGTTGATCGGTTATCAGAGGAAGTACAGTGTTGGGGAGAGAGCGACAAACGGTAGCTATGCCCTAGTTTGCAACAAGAGAAGCAAACGAGAGCGTTTTTGAAATAGGCAAGTGTGGTGCCCTAACTCACCATAGTGATTACAAATAGCTACTCCTGTCTTGGCAAGAGCGCGAAGTTTCTGGAGTTTTGAAGATGCTCGACGAGCGGTACCAGGGGCATCAAGATTGACGCGAATGGGAGGTTTAGGTGTTGGGGATTGTGAAAGGATGGATTTGCGTACCATTTCAAAGACAGATACTTAGCAAGTAAGTTGCTTAGAAATTAAAGAGGAGGAGCGGATGTTTAGGTTGAGGTGTTAGACTCTTTAACGTTGAAAATTTCTACTAGGCACGTCACAAGAGAAAACTATCCAAATTATCCTTTCAATCAACGTTCGTGGTTAGCCTTTGCATGGTTCCACTTCCACAGCAATATGACAACTTGGTATAAAGAAATCTTTTTGTTTCTCTATTTGCTTAATAAAACATCTTCCATTTTGAATTATGGGCTAAAATAAACAGCTGGTTCATATAAATAATTCAATTAATTAGTTCTTAAATGATAATACAATATAACTAGCATTCAACATACAGTTAATTATATAACTTAAATTGCACTATTTATTTCTAGACACTAATAGCATTATACCATTTATCATTCCAAAAGCTAAGTTGTGCTATGAACGTTACATAAATCTTTGATAGCAGCTGATAAAAGCCGCCTTCTAATTTTTATAAATCTAACACTCACTACAAATATTTGTTGTAATGATAGTTTTCCCACTTTTAAAGGTACTTGAGTAATAAAATATTCTCAGAAATGTGCATATCAAATCATATATAACAGTGAAGATCGATCAACCCCCATGCGCACAAGTTTGAATATTAATTAATCCTGCAAGACCAACTTTGAAGAAACGTGCATATCAAATCATATATAATTCACGCTTTATTAGGATATAACATCCATGCATTAACAAACCGTACAATGCATCGTGTTACATGTTGCTTACAGAAAATAACATCACACAACGTAACATATATAATATTCATATAAAAAACAAAAAACAAAAACATCATATCCATTCCATTACATAACTTGCATGAAACTTACTGGTACTTGATAATGCAACCCGGCACAGGCAGAGCTTGATATCTATCAAATCGTCACTGGAAATGCACGGAGAACAGCTGTTTCGATTGTAATGCCTGGACCAAACCCTAAAAGCACCCCAGTTTCTGATCCTCTGCCGGTGGTGGCCTTTCCTTCTTTCCTTGACCTCTTCCTCATCTCATCCATGACAAAAAACACACTACCACTCATCATGTTACCGTACTGTGATAACACGTGCCTGGATGCAAACAGCTTCTCCTTCTCTAGCTTGAGCTCAGTCTCTATTCCATCTAGAATCTTCGGTCCACCGGGGTGCACAATCCAAAAGAGAGAATTCCAATCCGAGATACCCAGAGGTTCGAACGATTTAGAGAGAGACTTTCGAATGTTATTGTTGATAAGCATTGGTACAGTAGGTTCCAAATACATGATTAAGCCCGACTTAGTGATGCGGCCGCCAACAGAATCCTCTGACCCAGGAATGAGAGATTGGCCTGCTGAGAGAATCTCATAGAATGGTTGCTCAACAGACATGTCCGGGTTGGAACCAATAATGACCGCTGCAGCGCCATCGCCAAACAAAGCCGGGGGAACGAGGGCATCGCTTGAAGTTTCAGATGGATGGGTTAATAGGCCGAGAGTGCTCTCTGAGCAGACAGCAAGGACGCGAGCACCAGGGTTGTTCTCAGCTAAATCTTTTGCCAGGCGAAGCACAGCACCACCGCCATAGCAGCCATGGAGGAAAAGCATGTAGCGATTCACCGTGGGTTCAAGTCCCAAAAGCTTGGCCAATTGGTAGTCTGGACCAGGCAAGTGAAAACAGCCAGTCGCAGTATGGAAAATGAGGTGGGTAATTCTAGACCTTGGTTGGCCCCACTCGCGCAAGGCCTTTTCGGCTGCTTCCTTTGCTTGCTTCATCACCCACGGAGCACGGAATTTGTCCGTACTGTCTAACGATTCCTCATTTTGAGTTACTGTTGCTAGGTTGGGGTGATCCTTGAGCATCTCATCTGTTAAATAAAAGTGACGTTTTTGAATCTGCGTCCCGCTACCTGCAATCGACAAAAAAATTATTAAGCAATTTTTCAAATTTATTATAAAAGTAAAATTGTTGCATCGGTTAGAAGATTGAAGCAAAGGGATAAGGCAAGTGCTTACATATTCTAGTGAACTTTTGCTTGAGTTCTTTAAGGTGCTCGCTCTTAGTAAACTTAAAGTAGTAGTCAGGATAATCTGACTGATTGACGAAGTTTGGAGGCACAGCTGTGCCAATTGCAAGAACCGTAGCCTTGCCTTGAACAGTGGTCTTATTGTCTTGTCCCATTTTTTTTTCCTCTCAAAGTGGTCTTGCCAATGTAACACTATTTATAGAGATGCCTAACAACTCAATATTGTGCAATCAGTTTTAGTAGTAGTTTTAGCATGCATGCAGTCTATGTCAATCACCAACCACTGAAAACTTCCAAGTCTTAAAATCAACAATAAATATAATATTAGCTTTAAATACGAAAACTCCCATTTGGCATGTATTCCAAGTCAATGGAAGCTGTTAATTAAAAAAAATTCATTATGAGGTTCAAAAATACAACATAGAAACAAAATTTCATTTGCAAGCTAGTTTCCAAATTGAAACAAAACTTGCACTTGGAATATCGAACCTCTTAACGGTATTTTTCATTAATTATTTGGTGATTGACTTGGACTGCGTGACTAATCGAAGTATTCAAATAGAACCTCTTAATGGACCATAATTCATTAAGGGTTCATTTAAAAGAACAATTGCTAACGGTGCATATTCACCAATTATATATCTACATGAATAACCGTTAGTAAATATACATTTTTGTAATTAAGGGTTCTTCTATATGAACTGTTGGTGAAAGTGGATTCTCTTTCAATAAACTGTTGATGATAAGTTTGACTACCTATTTATCAATTTGACACACAGAACATAGTCTAGAGAAGGAAAAACATGACACGCCGTGACGTGACGTGACAATCACGCCGTGATTTGGTCACGTGACGTGATTAATTATTTTTTTCACGTGACGTGACTAAAATAGCAACAGACGATCATGTCACGCTGTGATCACGCGTGACGTGATATAACGTGAATTAGTCACGTCAAACTTTTTTTTATATTTTAATTTATATTGTTAAAAATTCAGAAAAAAAAATAAAAAATATGAAAAATTCTAAAAAATTTGAAACGAGTAAATAATATTGTTAAAAATTCAAATTATAAATAATCATTAAGCTAAATTAAAAATTCCAACCTTGATTGTACATATTGTACCCATAATCTTCGTAATTGTGATAACACGTGACTATACGTGACCACGTGACGTATAATTTTCATAGAATGCAGTCACGTCACGCGAATAATCACATCACGCGACACGCGAGTCACGTCACGTAATCAACACACGTGACGTGACGTGCAAGTGACGTTACGTGACGTTACGAGACGTGACTTGTCACGCCGTGACAAATTTCCTTCTCTAACATAGTCTAACAGTTTATTACCAAATAGGTTAGTGATTAGCCGTTTGGTGATGCATAGTATTGTAATAGTGAGACTTGATGAATATTATATTTATTGCATGCATACTATAACTGTTACCAAAACTGATTGCACAACAATTGAGTAGTTAGTCATCTCAAAATATTTATATTTATTGTTGATTTAAGACTTGAATATTTTCAGTGGTTGGTGATCGATTTAGACTGCATGCATACTAAAACTGCTACCAAAATTGATTGCTCTTTCAATGTTTTGTCTCATTTAGAATGTCAACTCATATTAGAGTATTTCATATGCAAAAATTCGGTACCATTTTTTGTAATTGTTTCCAGGAGTACATATTGAATTATATTTCCAAACAGATATGTGGTTCTTAAATACATATTGGATTACATATTAAAATTACTGCCGATTTTTTTAAAATACTAAATCTGTTGGTTTGTGTTACTGTGACAAAGCATTCTAGGATTGTGGTATATATGCCATGAATTATGAAATAACTAGGTTTTCGAGAAATAACTAGGTAATTTTAGGGGTGAAATATTTCGGGATGCCTAACAACTCAATGTTGTACAATCAGTTTTAGTATGCATGCAGTATATGTCAATCACCAACCACTGAAAACTTCAAAGTCTTAAATCAACAATAAATATAATATTGGCTTTAAAAGTTTTGCTGGCAAGAGCTGATATGCATGGAACTCATGACGTATTGGTGTTAATTGAAAAATAAATTATATAAAAAATGGTATATACCAATTTGAATTGGCGAAAATATATATATATTATTTAGATTGTTTATGCAATTAATTTTGTTCAAATTAAGCTTTATTCAAATAATATTATTGTAATTGACATTTCAGTAAAGTAAGAAGTAATCAACTCATTATTAAAATCAGCTAATTAAAAAAACCAGCAGTTGAACAAGTTAACCCACCGGTCTGACCAATAAATCATTGCCCCGAAGCTTTAAAATATCGACGACCGGTCCGATTCCGATAACATTGATAACAATAGAAATAAATCTACAAGTCTCAATATTCCAATTTAGAAAACAAAAAATACAACCTTCACCTTATAGCCACTGTTGATTTTAGTAATTTAGTGGGAAAAGTACCTAGAAAACATATGATGAATTATGGTTACAAAATATATCCTACTCCGTTAGGTTTGGTGTTGACTGTGCTATGGATCTCTATCCATGAATGTTATTGTAAATATATCTTACTCGGTTAGGTGTTGAGGCTGTCAAGCTCTATAAGGAGTTGGTGAAAAAATTAATTATTGCATGTTGACTTCAAAAAAAAAAAAATACTAATTAGACATAATAATCACAATTGAAATTTGGATCAGATCATGTGTCTTTTTCTGTTGTTGTTGTTATATGATAGGATTCATGTAAGAGAGATCATCAAGTAATAAAATTAATTTTATTTTGTACTATCTCTTTCTGATTTTCTCATTATTCTTTGATCTACAAAATTCTAACATTAAGAACAAATAAAACAAAGAATTTAAGTACTTTTCTGATAATCAAACATTAAATTTTGAATAAATCTAACGAGAAAGAAATAAATGAAGAGAAAACTCAAAACTTATTGGAAAGTAAATCTCTGAACTTGTATTCTTCTTAAGATCTAGATATGTCCAAAAGTAATTATAACCAATATTTTCTTGATTGATATGCAAATCAGGAAAACAAAATTAACATGATTTTTTTTTTTTATTTGACTACCAAATGTGTAATTAGAGAAACGAATGACTGCAAATTTATTCTTCTTCACACACTGCTGCCACTGCACTAACAGTTTTATATTCGTTTGTGCAGTTTGATATATTTTGAATGTCCATTAATTCAAGAGCTAGATTTTTCGAATCCACTCTCAGTCAGAAATTAAAACATGATACGACAATGGTACCAATAATTGGGACACTCTCTTTGCCTCCGTCACTTAACACTTGAAATGAGAGAAATAACATGATATATATTATGTGGAATGCATCGACCAATTCACGTTCTAGAACGGACCATCGTTGGAGACGAGTCTCAGCGAGTAAACTGCTGACATTCATTTGGCAGATCACAATCAATATAACCTAACCACACAACTGAATCACGCACTAATACTTGTAAATACTTTCGTTTCTTTAAAATGACATTACTACAATATGGTCCTATGGATAGATCGACTGTCTGATACTCGTATTTTTGTATCCATCAATCCATGCACGCAACCAGAAGCTGTCTCAAACTAACACCTTACATAAGGTGGATGCAACTACAACAACCAACCAACCAAATTTGACAATGCTTGCTTTTGATCCCAAACTACGAGCAGCATAACCCAAACCCAACCGCTACAACTCGAGCATAACTAACATAAATGAAAATCCACCTATGCTACAGGCTATATATGCTAACAAAATATCAGATATGAATCTGAACTACTCTTAAAATGATAAAAGCACCATACGTGTCAATATTATTCTAGGGATGATAGGCTATGCTAACGCAATACCCAATTCTGAACCAACGGAGATGTTAAAAACTTGAATTGACTTGAAATCAACAACCCCATTGAACTTGGACTTGAATCAACAGAATGAATCCAACAAGCCTTCTTTCCACTAGAGAAGGAAATTTGTCACGGCGTGATGAGTTACGTCACGTGCACGTCACGTGTGTCGATTACGTGACGTGATTCGTGTGTCGCGTGATGTGATTATTCGCGTGACGTGACTGCATTCTATGAAAATTATACGTCACGTCACGTCACATCACATGGTTACGTTAGTCACGTGTGATCACAATTACTAAGATTATAGGTACAATATGTACAATCAGGGTTGGAATTATTAATTTAGCTTAATGAATATTTATAATTTGAATTTTTAACAATATTATTTACTCATTTCAAATTTTTTAGAATTTTTCATATATTTTTTTTGTTTTGAATTTTTAACAATATAAATTAAAATATAAAAAAAATTGACATGACTAATTCACGTTATGTCACGTCACGTATGATCACATCACGTGTATTCATGTCACGCGTGATCACGGCGTGACTACGCGTGACGTGACAATTCGCGTGACGTGATCGTCTGCTGCTATTTTAGTCACGTCACGTGAAAAAAAATAATTAATCACGTCACGTGACCAAATCACGGCGTGATTGTCACGTCATGTCACAGCGTGTCACGTTTTTCCTTCTCTACTTTCCACTATGAAATACAAGAACACTACTTTAATGGTCACAAATTTATTTTCACAAACTTCTAGAAAAATATTAGACAAATTCCATAAATCATAATATGGAAAGGTCGGTATTTAAAATTCTGATCCTAACCATATACCGTTTAATCAGAAAAATAAATCCGTTGTAATTCTCGGGGAATTACAGACCCTGTAATTCTGATCTCAACCGTTGGTCTTTCTCAAGATGCGTGCATAAAAACATTTTTTTGAGAACTTTTTAAAGATCTATACACGAAAAAGTTTGAACAGTACTGATGTCAAAATTTCAGAATTCTGTAATTCCTGGCGGAATTACAGCAGATTTGAACTCTTTAATCAGGCCATAGTTTGATTGTTGAGCTTATGGAGGGCCGAAAATCAATACTAGGCCTGACCTTTATTTATTTATTTTTAATAATGGAAAAAAGGCTGTATTTAAAAAAATTAGCATTTCAATGTAAGAAATGTTCTACAGGCCCAATGATTTGGCCTGAATTAATATTAAATATGTATTAAGATATTGGACTGAATATATTATGGATCTAATGATCTGTTATATGTATCTCTGAATAAGTATATCTGAATTGGTGCGATTGAATAGGTGCATCTGAACTGGTGCATATGTTTTGTAAATATGGTGCATCTTTTCATTTTTGGGCCCATAAATAGATAACAAGGTTAAATGTAGCACATTCCTTACATAATTCAATATAATTAATAAAAAAATAATGGATATGAGTCATTGAGTCACGGACACCGATCCATAAATAGATGGATCGTTGCCCCTGCCTCTGATCTTTCTATATTTGTTGCAATCAAGGTACTCTTTCTGTTTTTGTATATTTGAATTTTATAATTTCTATTGATAAAAAATTTCCTAGAATTCCAAAAAAGTGAAGCCAATACAAGGGAGACAGGAGTAGGTCCGATAGTCATCGGACCTACTTTTAGGTTCAATTAGCTCTAACACCGTACATTTAGCATTAAGATTTGTGCACACGGAAAATGAAACAAATCTGTACGGATTTTCATTAGTTCCCACGGATCTTGATGCAATCGAATGGTCATTAAACCATCGAACCAAAGTAGGTCCGATGAGCATCGGAGCTACTCTGAATTCAATAGAAGACTTATTGATTGACCATGAAAGGTGCGAAACTTATTCAAAGTTTTCTGGACTATATGTCATCCAAAATTCCAAATAGATTGATATAGTAATAAGTAATAATGAATAAGTCTTCCTATTTTTGACAGAGTGTCGTACATAAATAAGGAATTCAATTACTTTTCTGAAATCTAAATCCAGCATACAAAATATTATTTGAAATCTCCATTTTTCCTACAAATGGAGGCATACATTTTTTTTATATGCAATATATAACGATTTAATTTCGTTATTAGTAAATTTGCTGTATGATAATAAAGATATCTTTTAGTATAGATAAATTTAATTATTAATACTAGTAATTATGAATTACAGTGATTGATTTATTTAAAAGAGAAGAAGTTTGAAATATGGTATACAAAATTCATTAACTCGTGAAACTAAAATTATTAACGGCTAGTAACATTTTTTTAAATTATAACAGCTAGTTGTTGAAAATAGTGTCTTGTAATTAATAGATTAGTAGATAGTGGTTAGTGGTTGATAGTTGGTAGTTGTAATTAATAGTGTAACAGTTAGTTTTTCAATTTCTTTTATAGAAATAAATGTAAAAATAAAAATAACAGTTTTCTTAATCTTCCTTGTCATACAAAAAAATAACAGTTTTCCGTCCCAATTTTGTGGAAAATTCATTTTAGACGACTGTGAAGAAGCAAGTCTATCACTCAAAAAAAAAAAAGAAAAAAAAAGAAGAAGACAGAATACAGTACATCTGACACGAATGTCAAAGAATACGTACATCTAAAACATCCGAATAAAAATCGTTCGGCACAGTACAACTGTCGTCAAGATTTAAATGCCCAACCGAAGTATGATCTCCTAGCCTAAATTTTGAATTTGGTTCGGGGCCATCCAGTCTACTCTGGCGGTGTTCATCCCACTTGAGCGGTTGAGCCGGATTGGTCCAAATTCTGATCTAACGGTCCAGATCGAAAGTCAAAATTTGTGTTACTTTGGGGAATCTGGACACAGCACAACCCAGCTCTCGACTTTTTTTTTTTCCCGCCCTATATAAATGTCTCTCGAGGTTAAGTCCAGTTCCCGAAATTTCAATTTTCAAATTATCAATACAAAGGCTACAGCTCCTTATCTTAATTCAACTTAACAGGTCACACACATACAATTAGACAACAATGGTGGAGGTCATAGATGCCAAAGGAAAAGAGATGTCACCAGGTTTTGAGACATATGCAAGAAGGTATATTTAGTCTGAACCCGGTTAAATTGACACACTAGCATCTTCTCCGTCAATTCACTTCTGATATTTAGAAAATAATCTGTGAATGGCAACTCAAAGGACTCACATTGCTAAATTAGTCTGACAATGATGCCAAACAGATTTAGATCTTGGATTCCTAGTTTTATGGACTTTGTTTTGAAGAGAACCTGTCTTGTTTACACTTAATATTTGGAGCCACTGAGTAATTTCTAAACATGCCCAAAAGATAAGGACCGAGATATGGAATTGTGATGCAGACCAGATGCTATTTGTACACACAGTCAGCTATTAATTTCATTCAACAATAGAAACTTATTTCTTGCATCAAGATTTTTTTTGTTTTTTAGCCACAGAACTGTGTACAGAGGAGCATCCTGACTATTTTCCGGCAGTACTGTCAGACTCCTGGAGCACCTTCAGATTTAGAGGAATTTACTGCTGCTACATGATATCCTTTGATCAACACAGTTTTGGCAGATATGGTCCTCTTGGGAATGTCATCTTAGCTTTGGGCTCTGATTTAGGATCTGATTTATCTCCCTATTCATTTAATTTGGAGGTTGGGCAGGGGTCTTTGAGAGTTACTCTGCAACGTATATACAACATCACTCTGAGTGCATACCAGGTAATTTTCCATCTTCTATTTCTGATGATGGATCTTTTAAAAATTCCCTAACCAAATACATGAATGTGCCCTTACAAGGATAACAGTATCAGTACTCCTTGTCAAGTCAAACTAAAATACCACTGAACTGCCTCTCACTTATTTAACTATTTGGGGTGGTGAAATTTTTGAAGAGGGGTATATTGCATATAGCCTGGTTCATTTTGTTAAAAAATGTTTCTGTTTATATATGGAGTTTTTAAATATTAGCAAAATTTTTAGCTGCATATTATTTAGCTGCATATTTTTTGGTGAATCACTATGAACAACACATTCCTGAAATTATAATTAATGGTTTAATCCTAAATATTAATCATTCATATTGCAGTAAATAAAATGCACAGATTGCACGAGTATATTAATGAATTTGATGATTATTTTAACTATATGTGGCATGACAGGTAATGATGGCCAGACGATTTCAAACGAGTGTTCTTAGTCTGCTTATTGATCAAGATTTTGCTAAGGTTGAGGAAGTGATGGGCCAACTATTTTCCTTCGAAAATAAACTCTCTTCTTCTTCATCCTGTCATACAAAGGAAGTTTGTTATTTGCTTCTACCATGCAAAGAGGGAAGAATCGACTGGGCAACCATTAGTTCTCCAACCATCTTTTTCAATAAAATCTCAAATAAAACTGCGGAAGTTCACCATTTGAGTTCATGCAAAGTAGAGTGCGGCTTGGTACTAACAAAAACTGCTTCCTTGTTCACATGCATGTTAAAGAATTCAGTAGTGTATACAGCCCACAGTGGTCATTTCTACTTTGTTGACGGAATTCTCGAGTCCGTACATGCCAATTCTTCCTTTGAATTGAGAACAGGCGAGAGTGTCACCTACAAGAGCTACTACAAGTCAAAGTAATTATTGAAAGGTTTTCTTATTGATCATTGATAGGTGCAATGCTTGACTTGCAATGCAAAATTTGATTATGTTTATTGTCAATCTAGGTATGGTATTACTTTGACTTGTGAGAGCACGCCCTTTCTGGCTGGTCGACATATTGCCAGACCTCATAATTACCTGCTTCAGCATACTAGAAAGGAGAAAGGTAATTTTTTTAAGCATGTCACTTTTGCTCTGTTTCATTTAAGTTATTAAATATTTATCTCTGTTTTTTCTGTGGGCAGAAGAGGGCAATGGATGTGTTGAGTTACCACCAGAACTATGCAGTGTCATACTGTGCCCACTATCGGTCAATATGTTAAACTCCTTTAAGTTAATGCCGACAATAATGCATCGGGTCCAGTGCATGGCTCTTGCCTCTGCATTGAAAGAGCGGATTCACTGCATGCAGAATGTGAATATTCCTTCAACTAAGGTACTATAGATATATTTCTTCTTTCTATCTAAAAAAATTGATGAAGAATAATGTACTAGTAACATGGTATAGCAGATATTGGAGGCAATCACGGCTAAGAAATGCCACGAGGAGTTTTGCTATGAATCTCTAGAAACACTTGGAGATTCCTTTCTCAAATATGCTGCCAGCCAACATCTTTTTGCGAAATACGAGCATCATCATGAAGGTATTCTAAGTAAAAAGAAGGACGTGTCGGTTTCCAATACTCGTCTTTGCTACATTGGTTGCCTCCATAACCTAGGGGTAACCCCCCCCCCTCCCCACCACCCCCCACATGTTTTTTTCTTCTTCTAATACTTGGATTTCGCAAAATCTTGACCTAGGACTATTCCCCCCTTTGGTAAATTTTAATATATGTCTGGTTGTAACATATTCTATTGTCTTGTTCGGGTCGAACTTTTTATCACTGTGATGTATTTTTTCTGTTATTCTGAATTTTCTCATTTCTTATTGTTATTGTGATATCATTTTTCTGTTCTCTTTTTGTTTTGGCAGGGATATGTTCGTACGGAGGAGTTCAATCCCAAGCTGAGGGCTTGTCCTGGTTTGAACCCTCACATGTATGCCCCCACGTCAATAATTGAGGTGTACTCGAGGGGAACGAGGCCAATAAAAAGAAAGGTGATGGCCGATGTGATTGAGGCCTTGATTGGGGCATCTCTCAGCACAGCTGGTGAAGCTGCTACCTTCCTCTTTCTGGAGAGGTTGGGTACTGGCATCAGATTTCACAAAAGAATGGCTGCTGAGAGGCCGATTCTGTGTAGGCCTGAGATGTTTGTAAACATCAACAGGCTGGAGAAGCTTCTCAACTACAAATTTAACGATTCGTCATTGTTGGTTGAAGCTCTGACACATGGGTCCTACCAGATGCCTGACGTGCCTAGATCCTATCAGGTATATTATTTTCTCGGTTAATTTTATTTTTTCGCAGCATTAACCACACTGATGTCAAGTTAAAAATGATGTACTGCACTGGAAATAGGACTAGTAGTATATTAGCAAATCATAGCAGTATATTGTATAACAAGGCAATGCAATAAAAAGCAAAAGGCACAAGGTGCAAAAGCCATAAATTTGCCTGAGGTGCAAAAAAGCGCGTGCCTGACTGACATAATGCCATTTTCTCGTCTATATTCACATTACTATTTTCATCTGCTAGAATCAATATCAGTATCAGATTTATTGATATCTTGTATAGAAAAGTGAACATTTTATTTGAATGCTAATTAAATTTTGTTGTTGTTATTGATATTTGCATTTAAAGAAAAGTGAACATTTCATTTAAATACATACAGCTCTATTGCAGAAGTACCAGGAGTATACATTTTTCAAAGATGTCGTAACTGATAAATAATAAATCTGATGTTGATTGTCATTTACTTTCTCATGTTATGAGCGCCATCTATAATTTCACAAACTATTTAATCAAGACCTTCTTAAGCTAAAATTATATTATTTTCATTTTTATATGTAAAGAAATGGAACATATAACAAATATAACTATAAGAATGATGTGTTCCTAGTAAAACTATTTTTTCACATGAACTGAGGCCCATATGGACAGCCAATACGTGTATATCGAAAAGTGCTTGTAAAAAAAATCCATCGCTTGTGTAAATTATAAAATGATATTACTAGGAAAACAGTAGTGCATAGGACAAACAGAATTATCTTATATTAAAATCAATGGTTGCCGCGAAGGTCGAAAGGGAAGCTATGTAAGGTAAAAAACATAGGCGCATGCTTCATATGTGATTTTTTATTGCTTAAGCACAGTAAGGTGCAGAGAAGCGCACAATAAAAGAAGCGAAGTTCTCAACCACACTTTGGTTTTGCGCGTAAGCACATGAAGTGAGCCCCTTAGACAACACTAACCGAGCATAATAATTGTAACAGCATGCTTTACTAAGGCCGTTTGACTAAGCCTACTTCTCTTGGCAATAGCCTTTTCCATAACCAAATGCATTCCATTTCTAATTTAAACTAAGGTTTTGTTTTGACAGAGGTTAGAGTTTCTGGGGGATGCTGTGCTGGACCACTGCGTAACAATGCACCTCTACAACAAGTACTACCCAGCAATGACACCTGGGTTACTGACAGACCTGAGGTCTGCATCGACCAACAATGACTGCTATGCTCATGCAGCCGTCAAAGCAGGGTTAAACAGGGACATTCTCCATGCCTCGTCAGAGCTGGACCGTCAAATCACCACCTACCTCCAAAGATTCGGCAACCTTTTCTCAGGCTCTTCCTATGGCTGGGATGCTGGTATCGCTCTCCCGAAGGTATCCATCAACTTTGTTATGTATTTATTTATTTGTATGTTTACAACAAAGTTATTTTTTTGTTGATATGCTACCAACTGCCTTCTCAAAAAATAAAAAAGAAGATTTGTATGTTATCAATTGAATTTGGGAAAACAAATGTTAATACAGGTGCTAGGGGATGTGATTGAGTCGTTAGCAGGTGCTATCTACTTGGATAGTGGGTGTGACAAGGATACTGTATGGAGATGCATCCGACCCCTGCTGGAGCCAATTGTCAGCCCTGAAACATTGGAGTACAATCCAATAAGAGATCTGGGGGAATTATGCGATCGCAAAGGCTACACGTGCAATTACAAAACCACTGTGGAGAATGGCATGTCTTATGTCGTAGCAGAGGTGTAAGCTGGAGGGGTCACTTACAGCGAAAAGGAAACGGGGCCCAACAAAAAGACAGCTAAAAAGCTTGCGGCTCGAACCTTGCTTAAGCACCTCAAGGAAATCAAGGCTGATTAGTATTTAGGTCTTGGTGATAGTTATTAAGGTATTGTTCTTTGTTGAAGACACTAGGATTTGAATATAGCCCAGGGTTTAGCCATATAGAGCATTTTTGTACCTATTTAATAATATTATATAAAAAAAGGGCGTACCAAGTGCCGAAAGCTCCCACACATTGTGGGGTCTGGGGAAGGGAATTTCTAGGCTGCCTTCTCCTTGCATAGTAATATTATATATTTACAAGATAAATAAAGTTCTTAGTTTTATATTGTCGTTACATTTATTTTGGGGTTAACTAAAAGAAAATTTGTTGGTTTATTTATGTTCCTCACTTTTTTATTAATATTTTGTTCTTTCTGATTGGGATCAAATGGAAGTCCTTTCCATTGGTGGCCTTACTGAACTGTTCAGGTTTTAGCCATATTTTTAGTTCTGATCAACCCTTCTGAATTATTTATGGTTTAGGAAATGCAACAGAGTCAATTTTTTGTTTGGCAAATGTATGGAAGCCATTGTCTTGATATGTTCATATGGTCATATGGATTAATAGATTAATTCCTTATTTTAGGGACATTATTTTACAAATACTATAAAAATGATTATAATCGGTATTAGTACGGAGATCGACCATTATATTTATGTGGACATCTGTTTATATTATCAACAAACTCTACACGGTCATAATAATTTTTAAAAAGCCAAACAGGTCAATCAGAAATTACGTATATAATTATTCTAAAAATCATTTAAAATGTATTGTGTTTATAGATGTTTTAATTAGGGCTGTCCAAAAAGCTCGTGGCTCGTGGCTCGCTCGTGACTCACATCTGGCTCGATTGGTAACAGCTCGTTCGATAGTGGATCGAGCTGGCTCGCTAACAGCTCGGGTCAAAATTTACGAGCTGAGCTAAGGCCTTAGTTCGCTCGCCAGCTCACGAGCTAGCTCGGCTAGGCATCAATTTGTGAATTTGTATGAATTTGTGTGCATTTTATACTGTCAAGCTTGGTTCAGCTCGGTCCCAAAAGGTTTGTAAAATTTATTTTCTTCTTAAAACAAGGTCCAACAAAACCCAGTGAGCCAGCTCGTGGCTCGTGAGCTGACTCGCGAGCCGGCTTGTCACGAGTTTGAGCTGAGATTTTAGCTCGCGAGCTGTTAACGAGCTGGCTCGCTAACAGCTCGGTCCAGAATTAACGAGCTGAGCTAAGGCCCAGCTCGGCCCGAGCCAGCTCATTTACAGCCCTAGTTTTAATAATTATAAAGATAAAACAATATATAAAAATATATGAATATATAAAATTAATAAATGATTAAATACTAAATTACGCAAAAAAAAAAATTGTCTGTTGAGGAATGGTTTATTTACTCAGGAGGAATATTTAGAGATGCCGAGAGCTTTTTTGCATCGATAAAGTGTGAACTAAATGAATAATGAAATGAAGTACTCAAATTAGTAAATTATTATGTACTTGTTGCTCTGTTTTTTTTTTTGGTTAAGATGTACATGTTTCTCTGAATTCTCTGATATATACATAACGGTACTACCAATATTTTAAATTTAATTGGTAGACTGTTTCTAGCGAAATTTTTCGAGGCCACTTTCTAAAATGCATTTTTCTTTCATCTGCAGACGTGGCTGGATGCTATTTATTTAACATGGAGAATTATTAATAATATATTAAATTAACAATTTTGGTAGCATTTCAAAATAATTTTTAATTTTAAAATCCAACATTTAAAATGTGATCTTATATTGCACATGAAAAAACGATGCGTTTTCATGCACGTTTTATTGTTAATCAAGTGACTTATAACCTGTAATGATTATATTAAATAATATTTAATAATTTGTTTTTTTGAGAAAAGTGGGGAGTGCCCACCTGTTTCATTGATTGAAACAATATTAGTTTATACAAAAGGACACAAATAAAGTCATATTAAGAACTACATAGTCAATTATAAAACTAAAAGGGAAAGCTAGTCACTGAAACAACCTAAAGTGAATGATAAAGCTTAAAAAAGGCCGGTAACAAAAAACTACATAGCCCAATACAAACAGTATCAATTACAAGTAGAGCAATTATTAGAGGAAGAGGAATCTGCAGAACTAGGGGAAGAAGGATCAGAAGAAATAGGAATGACACTAGCATCAAGTGTCGCAACATCCTCTATATCACGGAAGTAATCAGAAAAATCAGATTCTTCTCAAGTTCAGCCTCTTCCTTGGAAGCCAGCTGGTAATTTGCCCTTCTCAAAGTGCTTGTAGCTGAAAGGAAGAGCGAGCTGTCTACCTGATTCAGAAAAGAGACATCCATAGGCAAAATTAAGATTAATTTAAAAAAAATATCATCATGCTTAATCTTACACCAATAAGAAGTAAGAACTATCATGGCAGTTCCTAAGCTAGCAAGAGAGGGTATAGAAGAGTTATTAAAGCAAACCTTGTTTCTAGTTAACCAAATAAGCCAAAGTGTGGCTGCCCTAATGAGTTCAACTAACAAAGTATCTTTAATGGGTATATAAGCATCTAACATCCAAAGATCATCAACAGATACACAATCAAAAGTAAAACCATTATGGAAATAAATCCATTTCCATATGAAAGAGGTAAAAGAGCACGTTACAAAAAGATGATTGATATTTTCAGGTAACCCGCAAAAAGGGCAAGCAATATCACATTGCCATCATCTTTTACTTAGATTGCATTTAGTAAGAATACGATCTTGTCTAAGTAACCAAAGGAAGACTTTTATTTTAAGGGGTATCTTGGCCTTCCAAATAGTGTCATAAAGTTTACTAGGTATACCTCCATAACTTAACCATATATAAAGGGATTGTACAGTAAAGAGGCCTGAGGAGTTCTATCTCCAAGTAATGAGGTCTGGTTTATCATGAGATAATGAGAAAGAATTGAAAGTTGATTGTAAAGAGTGCCATTCAGAGAGGGATAGTCCAGTGAGCTGTCTATTGAAGGATAGAGCTAAAGAATTAAAAGCAAAAGCAGAAGCAACAGTAATTGTGGGATCAATTACAACTTTAAAAATGTTAGGATATAAACAATACAAAGCACAATCTTCAAACCATCAATCAAGCCAAAATGAGGTATCACAACCATGTCCAATGATTCTATTTATTCCCATATTGAAAATGTCAGTAAAGGATAAGATACCAATCCAGAAGGAGGAGGCTCTGGTTGCATCTAAACCTGAGGGGCCGATATTTAATAAAATATTAAAATAGCATATTATTAAGATGTTAAAATATTAATTGGCATGAACCCTACCTTTTTTACTTATTTATTGGCGATGATCTGACGACCATTGGCGATAATTAATATAGGTGACACTAAAGAATTGCTCCATGATTGACACGCCGCAAGAGCTCTGGAGGACAGTCAGAAAAACATGACGACGATGGTACCAATAATTGGGACACTCTCTTTGCCTCCGCCACTTAACGCTTGAAATGAGAGAAATATCATGATATTCTGTGTAATGCATCGACGAATTCACGTTCTAGAACAGACCATCGTTGGAGACGAGTCTCAGCTAGCAAACTGCTGACATTCATTTGGCAGATCACAATCAATGTAACCTAACCACACAACTGAATCACGCACTAATACTTTGTAAATACTTTCGTTTCTTTGAAATGGAATTACTACAATATGGGCGTATGAACAGAGACTATCTGATGCTCGTATTTTTGTATCCATCAATCCATGCATGCAACCATGAAGTTGTCTCGCACTAACACCTTACATAAGGTGGATACTACCGTAGGGCTGCTAATGATTAAGGTTCGGCTAAAACTCAACTCGGCTCAATGAGAGAATTAAAATGATTCTGCTCTAACTCGGCTCGCTTTTGAAAGAAAAAAGTTCGGCTCGGCTCGGCTCATGTAAACACTTGGCTCGACTCGGCTTGGCTCGCGAACTCGTGAGCCGGCTCGTATTTTTACTTGAGCTGTGAGCTGGTATATACTATTGGATTATTCATAACTATGTAATAATTATTCATCATGTGAAAAGAGAGCACGAAGATTGCTCAACATACTATTGGATTCATTGATTTCTTTTTATTTTTGTATTTCAAATTGTTTCAAATTTTGAATTTTTATCAAATTTCAATTTTGAAATTTGAAAAATTTTGAAATTTGAAATTAAAAAAAAAATTGAAATTTGAAAAAAAATTGAAATTTGAAATCGGTGAAAAAAATGTCTATTGTATTCTATGTTTGATATGAATGTTATTTACATGATATATTTAATTTATTATCTTATTTATTAATTTATTGTTAACTTATTTTTTTAATATTAATATAATATGAAGACCTCACTATTGAATAGTAAAGTAAATGATGTTTATGTATTGCAACAAAATTAAATGTTCGACACAATTTTTTTGTTAATAATTAAGTAAAAATATGAGCCGGCTCACGGGCTCGCGAGCCGAGCCGAGTCGAGTTTGGACTTTTTTTCATTTTCGAGTCCGATTCGTTATGAAATATTGAGCCGCTCAACTCATTGATTCGCGAGCCGGCTCGACTCATTCGCAGCCCTATTACTACGAGCCGCATAACCCAAACCCAACCGATACAACTCGAGAATAACTAACCTAAATGAAAATCCACCTATGCTACAGGCTATGCTAACATAATGTCAGATATGAATTAGAAATCTTAAAATGATAAAAGCACCATACGTGTCAATATTATTTTTGGGATGATAGGCTATGCTAACGCAATACCCAATTCTGAACCAACGGAGATGTTAAAAACTTGAATTGACTTGAAATCAACAACCCCATTGAACTTGGACTTGAATCAACAGAATGAATCCAACAAACTCTCTTTCCACCCGGAATAGTACGGTTCTATGAAATACGATAACACTACTTTAATGGTCACAAAGGATAGCAACACAAGTAATTATCCCACTTTGAATTATTGGTACTGAATTTGGAATTTATAATGAATCATCACCTGACACATCCTCAAACATTAACTATCCAAATCCAAAAGGACGACCACATTACAAACACATCTAACGGCATAACTCATTTCAAAATAAACATTGATCATAAATTTCAATAAAAATAATCTAGTCACACTTACCTGGACAATGCCAGTATCACATATTTTTTAGAGCTAAATCTACAAGTCTCAATATTCCAATTTAGAAAAACAAAAATACAACCTTCACCTTACAGCTGCTGTTGATTTTAGTAAATAAGAGGGAAAAAGTAGAAAAGATATGATGAATTGTGGTTACAAAATATATCCTACTCCGTTAGGTTTGGTGTTGACTGCGCTATGGAGCTCTATCCATGAATGTTATTGTAAATATATCCTACTCGGTTAGGTGTTGACTTCGGGCTAGCTGTCAAGCTCTATAAGGAGTTGGTGAAAAATTTAATTATTGCATGTTGACTTCAAAATAATATTGATTAGAAATAATAATCCAAATTGAAATCTGGATCATCGGACTATGTGTCTCTTTTCTTTTCTTTTTTTGTTGTTGTTATATGATATGATTAATGTAAGAGAGATCCTCAAGTAAGAAAATTAAGTTTATTCTGTACTGTCTCTTTCTGCCTTTCTCATTATTCTATGGTCTCACATTAAGAACAAATAAAACAAAGAATTTATGTACTTTTCTGATAATCAAACATTAAATTTTGAATAAATCTAACGAGAAAGAAATAAATGAAGAAAAAACTCAAAACTTAATGGAAAGTAAACCTCTGAACTTGTATTCTTCTTAAGATCTGGATATGTCCAAAAGTAATTATAACCAAGATTTTCTTGATTTATATGCAAATCAGAAAAACAAAATTAACATGAATTTTTTTTTATTTGACCACCAAATGTGCAATTCGAGAAACAAAAGACTGCAAATTTATTCTTCTTCACGCACTGCACTAACAGTTTTATATTCGTTTGTGCAGTTTGATATATTTTGAATGTCCATTAATTCAAGAGCTAGAATTGATGTAGTGATTAAGGTTATATTTTCCGTGTGTAATGAAGTTTGAATACGACTGTAAAATTATTATGAATTTTGAAAGTGAAACACTACTACCGAAAAATAATTCACCGTTGGTTGACAAACCAATCGCCATCAATCGCCTCGTTAACAAAGGTATACATTTTTTCCGTCAAACAACAACCGATGGCGTTGATGATCTTTGCATTCGGTTGAATAAATATACTGGACGGTGTTGATGAACCAATGCCAACTGTTTGAGTTAATAGACAAATGGTGTTAACCATTATTCAATCGTTAAATAAGCCAACAAAAATAGTAACAGCATTAGTTCAATATAATTATCTAAATATTGCTACAAATTAACGGTGTTGAACATGCAATGCTATCTAGCCACTAATGAAAATGGGATCTTCTAACTCCATTTGCTTATGCGTTTAAATCGATTTTGTCTCAAGCCGATAAACTAACGGTGTTGTGATAAGTGAGAAAATAAGTTGAAAAATAATTCTATTGGTTGCCTCCTCATGAACCATTAGGAGATGTACACCAATCTGTCGGTCACTTTTAGTCACCAATAAAAAATATTTATCTTATTTTAGCACTGTTATTATCCTAACCGATATAAATATTCCATTATCGATAAGTACCAATATAAGCAATACAAATTTGTCACATTTGGTCTCTTTTCCCCGAATTAGCAAGCAAGGATTGAATAAAATTGAACAATACCTAAATTGTTTGAAAAAAAAAATAATTTAAAACAAAAAAATTAAAAATTTAGTTTAACAGTTTACCATTGATATAAATTCATAGACGCTCATAGACGTTATATATTTGGAGACATTTTAGTGATTCATAATTTTCAATCATAATTTAAAATAACTAGATAATTTCGTGGTGCAATATTTTAGGATGCCTAACAACTCAATGTTGTGCAATCAGTTTTGGTAGTGGTTTTAGTATGCATGGAGTCTATGTCAATCACCAACCACTCAAAACTTTCAAGTCTTAAATCAACAATAAATATAATATTGGCTTTAAAAGTTGTGCTGACAAGAGCTAATATGGTACTCATGACGTATTGGTGTGTACCGGATTGAATTGAAAACACGTAACAAAATAAACTATAAATAAAATGGTAAATACCAATTTGAATTGACGAAAATATATATATTATTATTTAAATTATTTATGCAATGAATTTTGTTCAAATTAAGCTCTATTCAAATAATATTATTATAATGGACATTTCAGTAAAGTAAGAAGTAATCAACTTAATATTAAAGTTAGCTACTTAAAAAAACCAGCAGTTGAACAAGTTAATCCACTGGTCCGACTAGTATATCATTGCCCCGAAGCTTTAAAAATATCGACGACCGGTTCGAAAGGGTATATAGATGAAAAATAATAAATATAATGAAGTGTGTGGCTATTCCGATGCAGACTAGAGCGGGTGCTTCGATAGAAATTCAACAATCGACTATTGCACGTTTGTCGGCGGAAACTTAGTCATATGGAAAAGAAAGAAATAAAATATCGTTGCATGATCGAGTACGGAAGCGGAATAGCGTGCCATGGCATCCACCGCGAGTAAACTCACATAGATAAAACAATTGCTCGAATAATTGAACTTCAAAATTGATAAACCAATAAAGATGTTTTGTGATAACAATACGGCAAGACATACTGCTTCGAATGCGGTGTTTCACGAAAGAACAAAGCATATTGAAGTCGATTGTCATTTCATAAGAGAAATTGTGCAAGCAAAGGAAATCGAAACTCCTTATGTGAGGAGTCAAGATCAAATAGTTGATATCTTCTATAAGGGTCTCATTCTGAAGACATTTGAAGAAATAACAAGCAAGCCAGGATTAACTGATATATATAATTCTAGCTTGAGGAGGAGTATTGAAGAATAAAATTAGTTAGAGGTTAAAACTGTAAAATAGAGAAATGGTAAAATTGTAATTTAAAAAATAGAAAGTTACCGTTGGAACACGGTACAATAAGTTAAGAAGTTATAAATACCTATATAAGCGAGACTGTAAAAATATAGATCAATATCAATACAACAATTCATAATTCTCTGTCTCATACTCATAATTCCGCTAAAATTATCACTTTCTAATACTTTATCTGAAAGAAATTTGTCAAGTATTCGGTTAATTCAAACTCCGCCATTAAGGAAGAGGTGAGGTGCTGAGCAAGAGGTAGAATACGGTGACTGAAGGGAGGTGGTGGTTGATCGGTTATCAGAGGAAGTAGGGTGTTGGGGAGAGAACGACAAATGGTAGCTATGCCCTAGTTTGCAACAAGAGAAGCAAATGAGAGAGTTTTTGAAATAGGTAAGTGTAATGCCCTAACTCTCCATGGTGATTACAAATAGCTACTCCTGTCTTGGCAAGAGCGCGAAGTTTCTGAAGTTTTGAAGATGCTCGACGAGCGGTACCAGGGGCATCGATCAAGATTGACACGAATGAGAGGTTTAGGTGTTGGGGGTTGTGAAAGGATGGATTTGTGTATTACTTCAAAGATAGATACTTAGCAAGTTGCTTAGAAAAGAGGAGCGGAGGTTTAGGTTTAGGTTTAGGTGTTAGACTTTTAACGTTGAAAATTTCTACTAGACACATCACGTGAAAATTATCCAAACAATCCTTTCAATCAACATTCGTGGTTAGCCTTTGCATGGTTCCACTTCCGCAGCAATATGACAACGTAACTTGATATAAAGAAATCTTTGTTTCTCTATTTGCTTAATAAAACATCTTCCATATTGAATTATGGGCTAAAATAAACAGCTGATTCTTATAAATAATTCAATTAATTAGTTCTTAAATAATAATACAATATAACTAGCATTCAACAGTTAATTATATAACTTTTTTTTTTAAATTGCACTGTTTGACCACCATCTTAGTCCTTTTTTTAATAATGTTAAATTGCTAGACACTAATAGCATTATACCATTTATCATTCGAAAAGCTAAGTTGTGCTATGAACGTTACATAAATCTTTGATATATATAGCAGCTCACTACAAATATTTGTTGTAATGATATTTTTCCCACTTTTAATGGTACTTTAGTAATAAAATATTCTCATAAGAGTGAAGATCGATCAACCCCCATGCGCACAAGTTTGAATATTAATTAATCCTGCAAGACCAACTTTGAAGAAATGTGCATATCAAATCATATATAATTGATGCTTTATTAGGATATAACATCCATTAACAAACCGTACAATGCATCGTGTTACATATTGCAGAAAGGAATATAATACACCGCATATATATAGCAGAAAATAACATCACACAACGTAACATAATATTCATATAAAAAACAAAACAAAAACATCATATCCATTCCATTACATAACTTGCATGAAACTTACTGGTACTTGATAATGCAACCCGGCACAGGCAGAGCTTGATATCTATCAAATCGTCACTGGAAAGGCACGGACAACAGCTGTTTCGATCGTAATGCCTGGACCAAACCCTAAAAGCACCCCAGTTTCTGATCCTCTGCCGGTGGTGGCCTTTCCTTCTTTCTTTGACCTCTTCCTCATCTCATCCATGACAAAAAACACACTACCCTCATCTCATCTCTCTCTCTCGGGGAAAATAAAAGAAAAGAAAAAGAAAAACGAAATGAAGAGAAAAATGGAAAACCGAAGAAAACAGGAGAGAGAAGAGAAAAGAAGAGAAAAAGAAAAGAAAAATATTATGATAAATATATTAATATTTGATTTCATATTCGATTGGAATTCCGACTACGTCGCGTTGATTCTGAGCAATCGTTGCAGTTCGAATTGGATTTCTGAACTGATCGCTATCAGATAAGATTGACGATACAAAGGGGTTCAGGAAGAAAAGACTGTTAGTGATCCTGCCTATTGCCCTACGATATCAGGTGTGAGGTTATTGGATTAGTCTGAGATTCATAACTAGGAATTAAATCGTAACTCGCTGTGCATTTTGAATATTTAATTGACTGCATTGATTGAACTGTTGCATCATATGCATAGCCCAATACAATTGAAACTGAATTACAGGTGAGTCTGTTGACTGTCATGTTGATATTGTTGATCGATCGATTGATTCTTATTGCAAATGATTGATTGATTGTTATTGCAAATGATTGATTGAGACCACAGTGACTGAATTGATTGAATATTAAATACTGTAATCCTTGAACCTCCATATAGTGGAGAAAAATGATTAATATATCGCAAAGTCTAGCTAGCTACTAGACTTTACTCCAGAACCCTTATGCGCATATGGTGAATGGCCCCAACTGAACCCAGTACCGGTTGGGTAGGGGATACTAAATAAAAATGAATTGTGACTGTAAGACTAATGAACTGTGGTAACTGTCTTATCAATGATTTTCTTTCCGATAATGACAGTACTGTGATATTGATTTCGTATTGTTTCTGTTAACCGATTGTCAGGACAGTTAGAACTGTCTTATCATTGATTTTCTTACTGATACTGACGACATTGAGATATTGATTCCATATTATTTCCATTACCAAATTGTCATGATGGATATAACAGTATAAGCCCTAACACGATAGATACTGGTTATGGTATCTGTCAGTGTTACCAGACTAGAAATTGTAAATGTAAGAAATCAAATGTTACCATATTTTATGACTTAAAGTATTTAGATCCAAACCCGAATAATTTTCAAGTTCTGATTTATTTGTGAAATTTGTGTTGTTCAATTGGATATTGTTATTGAGCATTTGCATTCGTCATTTTAAAATAAACTGTTAATTTCTCGTGCGGTGATTTTATTCTGAATATGGATTTCCTTCGAATTCAATAATCTGAGTGGCAATCAGCACCGAGAAATAATTTATTATTTCTCACTCGTTTCTCCTTGTGGGTTACAGGTTTATTAGACGAAGATTGAGAAACGTTTTTGGGATTGTAATTGACAGCAGGGCCACCTAAAAGTATGAGATTTGGGATTATTTTATCTGACATGGTGCAGATAATCCATCTAGCATCATCCATTGTAAATAGTCAGATAATTATTATAAATTAATTGGGATGTTTGAAAATAATGGATGCTATTGGCAATGCATAAAAAGATCCGTGCCTTGCGTTACGTAAATTGAAATGGTAAATTGGACGCGGTAAGTCCGTCGCACCTCCAGGATCGGGGGTGTGACAGCGACGGATATCATCGGTCGCTGAAGGATCATCTGTGACCGATTTTTGACCCTTCTGCGACCGATGACGTCATCAGGGAGGCCATCGGCGACAAAGCAACTGCGACCGATTTATACCTTCTGCGACTGATTTAGCCTGTCGCAGATGAGCTCTTCTGCTGTAGTGTTATAAATAACAATAATGGAACGGTCGTATATAAGTGGCATCTTCAAGGTTTTGTGGGACACCTGTATATCTTTGATGTACTAAAATATTTATGGATGCTGCAACTTCCTATTGTCTCGAACAATAGACTAATATTTTACTTGACGAACGTTAAACTTGACGACCATAACTCATTTCAAAATAAACATTGATCATAATTTCAATAAAAATAATTTAGTCACACTTACCTGGACAATGCCAGTATCACAGATTTTTTAGAGCTAAATCTACAAGTCTCCATATTCCAATTTACAAAAACAAATTAAAATACAAGTCTCAATATTCCATAACATTGATAACAATAGAACTAAATCTACAAGTCTCAATATTCCAATTTAGAAAAACAAAAATACAACCTTCACCTTATAGCCACTGTTGATTTTAGTAAATAACAGGGATAAGTAGAAAACATATGATGAATTATGGTTACAAAATATATCCTACTAATTAAGTTAGGATTGGTGTTGACTGCGTCAAGGAGCTCTATCCATGAATGTTATATATTGTAAATATATCCTACTCGGTAAGGTGTTGACTTCGGGCAGTCAAGCTCTACAAGGGGTTGGTGAAAAAATTAATTATTGCATGTTGAAATCAAAATAATATTGATTAGATATAATAATCCAAATTGAAATTTGGATCATCGGACTATGTGTCTTTTTTGTTGTTGTTGTTGTTATATGATATATATGATTCATGTAAGAGAGATCCTCTAAGTAAGAAAATTAAGTTTATTCTGTACTGTCTATTTCTGCCTTTTTCATTATTCTCTGGTTTACAAAACTCTAACATTAAGAACAAATAAAACAAAGAATTTAAGTACTTTTGTGATAATTAATGGAAAGTAAATGAAGAAAAACAACTCAAAACTTAAAACTTAATGGAAAGTAACCCGAATGGAAAAACAACTCAAAACTTAAAACAAAAAAAGAAATAAATGAAGAAAAACAACTCAAAACTTAATGGAAAGTAAACCTCTGAACTTGCATTCTTCTTAAGATCTAGATATGTCCAAAAGTAATTATAACCAAGATTTTCTTGATTTATATGCAAATCAGAAAACCAAATTAACATGAATTTTTTTTTATTTGACCACCAAATATGCAATTCGAGAAACGAAAGACTGCAAATTTATTCTTCTTCACGCACTGCACTAACAATTTTATATTTGTTTGTGCAGTTTGATATATTTTGAATGTCCATTAATTCAAGAGCTAGAATTGATGTAGTGATTAAGGTTATATTTTCCGTGTGTAATGAAGTTTGAATATGACTGTAAAATTATTATGAATTTTGAAAGTGGAACACTACTACCGAAAAACAATTCACCGTTGGTTGACAAACCGATAGCCATATATCGATCGCCTCGATAACAAAGGTATACATTTTTGAAAGAGGTAGAATAGGGTGACTGAAGGGAGGTGGTGGTTGATCGGTTATCAGAGGAAGTACAGTGTTGGGGAGAGAGCGACAAACGGTAGCTATGCCCTAGTTTGCAACAAGAGAAGCAAACGAGAGCGTTTTTGAAATAGGCAAGTGTGGTGCCCTAACTCACCATAGTGATCACAAATAGCTACTCCTGTCTTGGCAAGAGCGCGAAGTTTCTGGAGTTTTGAAGATGCTCGACGAGCGGTACCAGGGGCATCAAGATTGATGCGAATGGGAGGTTTAGGTGTTGGGGATTGTGAAAGGATGGATTTGCGTACCATTTCAAAGACAGATACTTAGCAAGTAAGTTGCTTAGAAATTAAAGAGGAGGAAAGGATGTTTAGGTTTAGGTGTTAGACTCTTTAACGTTGAAAATTTCTACTAGGCACGTCACAAGAGAAAACTATCCAAATTATCCTTTCAATCAACGTTCGTGGTTAGCCTTTGCATGGTTCCACTTCCACAGCAATATGACAACTTGGTATAAAGAAATCTTTTTGTTTCTCTATTTGCTTAATAAAACATCTTCCATTTTGAATTATGGGCTAAAATAAACAGCTGGTTCATATAAATAATTCAATTAATTAGTTCTTAAATGATAATACAATATAACTAGCATTCAACATACAGTTAATTATATAACTTAAATTGCACTATTTATTTCTAGACACTAATAGCATTATACCATTTATCATTCCAAAAGCTAAGTTGTGCTATGAACGTTACATAAATCTTTGATAGCAGCTGATAAAAGCCGCCTTCTAATTTTTATAAATCTAACACTCACTACAAATATTTGTTGTAATGATAGTTTTCCCACTTTTAAAGGTACTTGAGTAATAAAATATTCTCAGAAATGTGCATATCAAATCATATATAACAGTGAAGATCGATCAACCCCCATGCGCACAAGTTTGAATATTAATTAATCCTGCAAGACCAACTTTGAAGAAACGTGCATATCAAATCATATATAATTCACGCTTTATTAGGATATAACATCCATGCATTAACAAACCGTACAATGCATCGTGTTACATGTTGCTTACATATTGAAGAAAGGAATATAATACACCGCATATATATAGCAGAAAATAACATCACACAACGTAACATATATAATATTCATATAAAAAACAAAAAACAAAAACATCATATCCATTCCATTACATAACTTGCATGAAACTTACTGGTACTTGATAATGCAACCCGGCACAGGCAGAGCTTGATATCTATCAAATCGTCACTGGAAATGCACGGAGAACAGCTGTTTCGATTGTAATGCCTGGACCAAACCCTAAAAGCACCCCAGTTTCTGATCCTCTGCCGGTGGTGGCCTTTCCTTCTTTCCTTGACCTCTTCCTCATCTCATCCATGACAAAAAACACACTACCACTCATCATGTTACCGTACTGTGATAACACGTGCCTGGATGCAAACAGCTTCTCCTTCTCTAGCTTGAGCTCAGTCTCTATTCCATCTAGAATCTTCGGTCCACCGGGGTGCACAATCCAAAAGAGAGAATTCCAATCCGAGATACCCAGAGGTTCGAACGATTTAGAGAGAGACTTTCGAATGTTATTGTTGATAAGCATTGGTACAGTAGGTTCCAAATACATGATTAAGCCCGACTTAGTGATGCGGCCGCCAACAGAATCCTCTGACCCAGGAATGAGAGATTGGCCTGCTGAGAGAATCTCATAGAATGGTTGCTCAACAGACATGTCCGGGTTGGAACCAATAATGACCGCTGCAGCGCCATCGCCAAACAAAGCCGGGGGAACGAGGGCATCGCTTGAAGTTTCAGATGGATGGGTTAATAGGCCGAGAGTGCTCTCTGAGCAGACAGCAAGGACGCGAGCACCAGGGTTGTTCTCAGCTAAATCTTTTGCCAGGCGAAGCACAGCACCACCGCCATAGCAGCCATGGAGGAAAAGCATGTAGCGATTCACCGTGGGTTCAAGTCCCAAAAGCTTGGCCAATTGGTAGTCTGGACCAGGCAAGTGAAAACAGCCAGTCGCAGTATGGAAAATGAGGTGGGTAATTCTAGACCTTGGTTGGCCCCACTCGCGCAAGGCCTTTTCGGCTGCTTCCTTTGCTTGCTTCATCACCCACGGAGCACGGAATTTGTCCGTACTGTCTAACGATTCCTCATTTTGAGTTACTGTTGCTAGGTTGGGGTGATCCTTGAGCATCTCATCTGTTAAATAAAAGTGACGTTTTTGAATCTGCGTCCCGCTACCTGCAATCGACAAAAAAATTATTAAGCAATTTTTCAAATTTATTATAAAAGTAAAATTGTTGCATCGGTTAGAAGATTGAAGCAAAGGGATAAGGCAAGTGCTTACATATTCTAGTGAACTTTTGCTTGAGTTCTTTAAGGTGCTCGCTCTTAGTAAACTTAAAGTAGTAGTCAGGATAATCTGACTGATTGACGAAGTTTGGAGGCACAGCTGTGCCAATTGCAAGAACCGTAGCCTTGCCTTGAACAGTGGTCTTATTGTCTTGTCCCATTTTTTTTTCCTCTCAAAGTGGTCTTGCCAATGTAACACTATTTATAGAGATGCCTAACAACTCAATATTGTGCAATCAGTTTTAGTAGTAGTTTTAGCATGCATGCAGTCTATGTCAATCACCAACCACTGAAAACTTCCAAGTCTTAAAATCAACAATAAATATAATATTAGCTTTAAATACGAAAACTCCCATTTGGCATGTATTCCAAGTCAATGGAAGCTGTTAATTAAAAAAAATTCATTATGAGGTTCAAAAATACAACATAGAAACAAAATTTCATTTGCAAGCTAGTTTCCAAATTGAAACAAAACTTGCACTTGGAATATCGAACCTCTTAACGGTATTTTTCATTAATTATTTGGTGATTGACTTGGACTGCGTGACTAATCGAAGTATTCAAATAGAACCTCTTAATGGACCATAATTCATTAAGGGTTCATTTAAAAGAACAATTGCTAACGGTGCATATTCACCAATTATATATCTACATGAATAACCGTTAGTAAATATACATTTTTGTAATTAAGGGTTCTTCTATATGAACTGTTGGTGAAAGTGGATTCTCTTTCAATAAACTGTTGATGATAAGTTTGACTACCTATTTATCGATTTGACACACAGAACATAGTCTAGAGAAGGAAAAACATGACACGCCGTGACGTGACGTGACAATCACGCCGTGATTTGGTCACGTGACGTGATTAATTATTTTTTTCACATGACGTGACTAAAATAGCAACAGACGATCACGTCACGCTGTGATCACGCGTGACGTGATATAACGTGAATTATTCACGTCAAACTTTTTTTTATATTTTAATTTATATTGTTAAAAATTCAGAAAAAAAAATAAAAAATATGAAAAATTCTAAAAAATTTGAAACGAGTAAATAATATTGTTAAAAATTCAAATTATAAATAATCATTAAGCTAAATTAAAAATTCCAACCTTGATTGTACATATTGTACCCATAATCTTCGTAATTGTGATAACACGTGACTATACGTGACCACGTGACGTATAATTTTCATAGAATGCAGTCACGTCACGCGGATAATCACATCACGCGACACGCGAGTCACGTCACGTAATCAACACACGTGACGTGACGTGCAAGTGACGTTACGTGACGTTACGAGACGTGACTTGTCACGCCGTGACAAATTTCCTTCTCTAACATAGTCTAACAGTTTATTACCAAATAGGTTAGTGATTAGCCGTTTGGTGATGCATAGTATTGTAATAGTGAGACTTGATGAATATTATATTTATTGCATGCATACTATAACTGTTACCAAAACTAATTGCACAACAATTGAGTAGTTAGTCATCTCAAAATATTTATATTTATTGTTGATTTAAGACTTGAATATTTTCAGTGGTTGGTGATCGATTTAGACTGCATGCATACTAAAACTGCTACCAAAATTGATTGCTCTTTCAATGTTTTGTCTCATTTAGAATGTCAACTCATATTAGAGTATTTCATATGCAAAAATTCGGTACCATTTTTTGTAATTGTTTCCAGGAGTACATATTGAATTATATTTCCAAACAGATATGTGGTTCTTAAATACATATTGGATTACATATTAAAATTACTGCCGATTTTTTTAAAATACTAAATCTGTTGGTTTGTGTTACTGTGACAAAGCATTCTAAGATTGTGGTATATATGCCATGAATTATGAAATAACTAGGTTTTCGAGAAATAACTAGGTAATTTTAGGGGTGAAATATTTCGGGATGCCTAACAACTCAATGTTGTACAATCAGTTTTAGTATGCATGCAGTATATGTCAATCACCAACCACTGAAAACTTCAAAGTCTTAAATCAACAATAAATATAATATTGGCTTTAAAAGTTTTGCTGGCAAGAGCTGATATGCATGGAACTCATGACGTATTGGTGTTAATTGAAAAATAAATTATATATAAAATGGTATATACCAATTTGAATTGGCGAATATATATATTATTCAGATTGTTAATGCAATTAATTTTGTTCAAATTAAGCTTTATTCAAATAATATTATTGTTATCGATATTTCCGTAAAGTTAGAAGTAATCAACTCATTATTAAACTCAACTACTTAAAAAAACCAGCAGTTTGGGTTAACCGGTCCGACCAATAAATCGTTATTGTAAAATATCAAAGAACCCTAAACCAGCAGTTTGCCCCGAAGCTATAAAATATCAAAGACCGGTCCGATTCCGATAACATTGATAACAATATAACTAAATCTACAAGTCTCAATATTCCAATTTAGAAAAACAAAAAATACAACCTTCACATTATAGCCACTGTTGATTTTAGTAAATAAGAGGGAAAAGTAGAAAACATATGATGAATTATGGTTACAAAATATATCCTACTCCGTTTGGTTTGGTGTTGACTGCGCTATGGATCTCTATCCATGAATGTTATTGTAAATATATATTACTCGGTTAGGTGTTGAGTGCGGGCTGTCAAGCTCTATAAGGAGTTGGTGAAAAAATTAATTATTGCATGTTGACTTCAAAAAAATATTGATTATACATAATAATCACAATTGAAATTTGGATCATCGGACTATGTGTCTTTTTCTGTTGTTGTTGTTATATGATAGGATTCATGTGAGAGAGATCATCAAGTAAGAAAATTAAGTTTATTTTGTACTCTCTTTCTGCCTTTCTCATTATTCTTTGGTCTACAAAACTCTAACATTAAGAACAAATAAAACAAAAAATTTAAGTACTTTTCTGATAATCAAACATTAAATTTTGAATAAATCTAACGAGAAAGAAATAAATGAAGAAACAACTCAAAACTTAATGGAAAGTAAACCTCTGAACTTGTATTCTTCTTAAGATCTAGATATGTCCAAAAGTAATCATGACTAAGATTTTCTTGATTTATATGCAAATCAGAAAAACAAAATTAACATTAATTTTTTTATTTGACCACTAAATGTGCAATTCGAGAAACGAAAGACTGCAAATTTATTCTTCTTCACGCACTGCACTAACAGTTTAATTTATATTCGTTTGTGCAGTTTGATATATTTTGAACGTCCATTAATTCAAGAGCTAGAATTGATGTAGTGATTAAGGTTATATTTTCCGTGTGTAATGAAGTTTGAATACAACTGTAAAATTATTATGAATTTTGAAAGTGGAACACTACTACTGAAAAACAATTCACCATCGGTTGACAAACTGATAGCCATCGATCGCCTCGATAACAAAGGTATACATTTTTTCCGTTAGACAACAACCGATGGCGTTGATGATCTTTGCATTCGGTTGAATAAACATACTAGACGGTGTTGATAAACCAACGCCATCGGTTCGAGTTAATAGACAAATGGTGTTAACCGTTGTTCAATCGTTAAATAAGCCAACAAATCATTATTATAGTTATATTAGTTATATACTTATATGTTCCATTTCTTTACATATGAAAATGAAAATAATATAATTTTAGCTTAAGAAGGTCCTGATTAAATTTTTGTGAAATTATAAATGACTTTCATAACATGAGCAAAGTAAATGCAATCAACATCAGATTTATTATTTATTAGTTACGACATCTGAGAAAAATGCATACTCCTGCTTAGAGCTGTAAATGAGCTAGGCCTTAGCTCAGCTCATTAATTCTTGATTGAGCCTAGACCGAGCGAGCTGGACCTATGACTTCCGAGCTAAAATCTCAGCTCAAACTCGTGACAAGCCAGCTCGAGCTAGCTCACTGGGTCTGGTTGGACTTTGTTTTAAAAAGAAAATAAATTTTACAAATCTTTTTTTTACCGAGTTGGACCGAGCTAGACCGGACTTGGCAGTATAAAATGCACTCTAATTCATACAAATTCACAAATTGATGCCTAGCCGAGCTAGCTGGCGAGCAAGCTAGGCCCCAGCTCAAACTCGTTAATTCTGGACCGAGCTAGTAACGAGCTGGCTCGTTAACAGCTCGGTCCAATAACAAGCGAGTTATTAGCGAGCAAGTCATGATCGAGCCACGAGCTACGAGCTTTTTTGCCACCCCTACTCCTGGTACTGCACTAGAACTGTATGTATAGTGAGCAGATGTCAATGACAACAACAAAATTTAATTAGCATTTAAATGAAATGTTCACTTTTCTATACAAGATATCAATAAATCTGATACTGATATTGATTCTAGCAGATGAAAACAAAGAGTAACGTGAATATATATATATATATATATATGAGGAGGGTTCAAATGCACCCAACTTTCCATGCTTCCATTTGCTCCCAATCATTTATATCCTTATCTTCATTTTCAAAGCCCGAATAGTCAATCCGAACCGTTCAACATGATCTTCATAATAAAATATGTCTAGAGACCAAATTTTATATTTTTTGGAATTTGTTTACTATTTTTTAATATAGGTACAAAATCATTATTTTAAGGAGATTCTGGACCATCCGATAAAGTGATTTTGTACCTATCTTAAAAAATAGTAAAAAAATTCCAAAAAATATAAAATTCGGTCTCCAAGCATATTTTATTATGAAGGTCGTGTTGATCAGTTCGGATCGACTGTTCGAACTTTGAAAATGAAGATAAAGGATTGGAAGCAAATGAGAGCATGAAATTTTGGATGCATTGGAACCCTCCTCTATATATATATATATATATATATATATATATATATATATATAGTAAATCTAAGGTGTGATGTGCTCACCAAGAGAGTTTGGTGAGTACAACTCCAAAAATACATTGGATCGACTTCAAATGACGAATCTAAACTGTTGAAATCCATATACTTCGTGAGTGATGCATGTACATGCAAAATTTTGGAAGTTTCGAATTCATTTGCTACGAGGTCAAGCGGTCAAAATAATGATGAAAAATGAATATATAAAACAACTAATATAATAACTTATTAAAAGATTCATTATTTTGACCGCTTGATCTCGTAGCAAATAAATTCGAAACTTCCAAAATTTTGCATGTACATACATCACTCACGAAGTACATAAATTTCAACGGTTGGATTCGTCATTTGAAACGGATCCGATGTATTTTTGGAGTTGTGCTCACCAAACTCTCTTGGTGAGCACGTCACACCCTAGATTTACTCTCTCTATATATATATATATATATGAGAAAATGGTAGCAATACCCAAATTAGGCATTATGGTACTCAGGACGCGCTTTTTTGCACCTCTGGCAAATTTACGGCTGTTGCACCTCGTGCCTTTCGCTTTTTTTTTTTCTAGCATAATATCATATATGAATCAGAAATCTTAAAATTATAAAAGCACCATACGTGTCAATGTTATTCTTGGGATGATAGACTATGCTAACACAATACCCAATTCTGAACCAACGTGATGTTAAAAACTTGAAATCAACAACCCCATTGAACTTGAGACTTGAATCAACAGAATGAATCCAACAAGCCTTCTTTCCACCCAGAATAGTACGGTACTATGAAATACAAGAGCACTATTTTAATGGTCACAAAGGATAGCAACACAAGTAATTATCCCACTTTGAATTATTGATACTGAATTTAGAATTTCAAATGGATCATCACCTGACACATCCTCAAACATAAACTATCCAAATCCAATAAGAACGACCACATTACAAACACATCTAACGGTATATCATACATTAGCGAACAGAACATCTTCAAATGCAAAACTGCAAGACTTCATAAAGAGTCAGTCTCAGTAATCGTTGCCACGAGATATAACTTCTTTGCAAGTAGGTCGAAGTAAAATGGTGTGCTCAAACTGTGACACATAGCTTCCTTTTGTATCACACAGAGGAGGATATGGCTGCCACAATACATTACATGCGAATTAGGGTTGCAAAGTCAATGCTTTATAAAAAATAACAAAATAATACCAACTTTTTTTTTTTTCTGTTTATGCAAAGAACACCTAACATCTTATTTGCAGCAAGCAGCAAGTCATATGGACTTGTATGGTTTAATGGATGCAGTCCACCAAATGTGGCAATTTTGCCTTTATATAATATAATTTTTCTTCACCGGCCCATATAGAAACTCTTATTTTATCTAAGCACCGAAAAAATTGCATTCCAGATCAAAGTAAGCTTTTCATGATTTTTGATTTCTAAGAAGGCACTAGTGTCCATATTTTTTTTTATAATGCAATAGAATGACAGAGTTCAGTCTTAAATAAAGGACGCCTCAGATACACAGCACATTTGTCATTATATACCCCCCCCCCCCCCCAAACCCAAACTAAACCCTCAGTGCCTGAGCTCTGTGAAAATTACTAAATTACCATCTCCAATTTGCAAAATTCCAGTTTCCACAAGGCTTGGCTTCTGAAATATTCAGCTTGGCTGGTTTCAAGCCATGAGGTCTGCTTATAAATAACAATAATGGAATGGTCGTATATAAGTGACATCTTCAAGGTTTTGTGGGTAGGGGTGTTCATTGGGTCCGGTTTAATCGGTTTTGGACCGAACCAAATTAGATCGGTTCAAACGGTTTGGTTTTTTCGGTTTATTGATTCGGTTCGGTTTGTTTTTTAAAACCGAATTATAACTTCGGTTCGGTTCGAAAATTTTCAAAACCGAAATAACCGAACTTTTATATATTATGAATTTGGTCCGGACCACCCCGTGGTTTATTTCTTAATACCTCGATTTATTTCTTAATCAACTGCTTTAAATATTTCGGATTATTTCTTAATATCCTGGTTTATTTCTTAATACCCCGATTTATTTCTTAATATACTTCGATTTATTACAAAACAATTGCTTTAAATAAAAAAAAATTAATATATTTCGATTTGAACTGAACAAACCAAAATAAAACTTTAGTTCTGTTCGGTTGCAATGCTAAATCGGCTCGATTTGGTTCTATTTTTGAAACCGAATTATAACTTTGGTTAGCCAAGTTCGGTTCGGTTTCAACCAAACTGAACCGATGAACGCCCCTATTTGTGGGACACTTGTATACCTTTACAACAACAACAACAACCAAGCCTTTAGTCCCAAATAAGTTGAGGTAGGCTAGAAATGAAACCCAATCGTAGTCACAAGGTGAAGTAAATAGTCATAAAATAGTAATAGTAGTACTACTAATAACTATGTTACTCCGATTCTCCTATATGGGTTTCATACCCGTATCGGGTGTGTATTGGATATGGATACGCAACGCACCCGATACATGTTTGATACGCCAGCCGGCATATCGGGTGAGCTGACGTATCTTTAACTACTGGATACGGTCGCCGATACATCTGAAACCGCTCTGATAAGGGTTGAAACCGCCTCAATACAGCTGGATACGCAACCCGCGCTCATGAGCCGCACATACATCGAGCGGAGAAGCAAAGAAAGCAACCCACGCTCATGAACCGTGCAAACACCAGAGGCAAATTAACTTTTTTTCTTCAGTCGCGTGATTCGAACCCTGTAAGTCCAGTTGAGTATTAAAACCCATAACCACTGCACTGGAGTATCACACGTATTATGATCTAACAAATGCACAATTTAATTGATACTTAGGTTCAGCTATTATTTTTTTGTGCAAATTTGTTTTAAGTTGTGATTATCTAAATACAATAAATAAAATAATAAAAAATAACATATATAATAGGCGTATCATATCCTTGATTTTTGAAAATTTATGAATCGTCGTATCCGTATCGTATCCAATACGATACCCGTATATGTATCCGTATCCATGCAACATAGACTAATAGTAATAATGGCACCACTAATAATAGTAATAATACTAATACTAATAATATACTAATTATATCATGCTTACACTATAAATCGTAGAGGTCAAAGTCCTAAGTTCTACCTCCTTAAACCCAAGTCCCTAATCATATGGCCTAAAGCATATAAAACTACCCCTAAACACGCCTAAAACAATATTTCCTAAATCACGGTTCTGGTACGTGAATTACTAACTTCCACACACTCCTGTCTGAAGCCAGCTCCTTGGATATATTTCATTCCTTGAAGTCTCTTTTACTGCTTCCTTCCATGTCAATTTTAGCCGACCTCTGCCTCTCCTTGTGTTTTCAATATAAAGTATAATTTCAGTACGCATTGCCACCTCGGGAGGCTTTCGTTGGAGATGTCCAAACCATCTCAAGCGGTGTTGGACGAGCTTCTCTTCAATCAGTGCCACTCCAAGACTGTCACGTATATCGGTCGCGTCTTGTATGTCCACAAGTCCACCGCAACATACGCATCTCTACTACACTTATCTTCTGGACATGTTGTCTTTTAGTAACCTAACAATCTGCACCATACAACATCGTGGTTCTGATCACCGTCCTGTAAAACTTGCCTTTGAGTTTTTGTAGGACTTTTCTGTCACATAGGATGCCAGATGTCTGACACCATTTCACCCACCCCGCTTGTATCCTATGGCTCACATCTTCATCAATCTCACCATCACTCTTCAGCATCGACCCCAAATATCGAAAGGGGACACTTGTATATCTTTGATGTACTAAAAGATTTATGGATGCTGCAAATCCCTACTGTCTCAAACAATAGACTAATATTTTGCTTGACGAACATTAAACTTTATGACCATAAGTCATTTCAAAATAAACATTTATCATAAATTTCAATAAAAATAATCTAGTCACACTTACCTGGACAATGCCAGTATCACAGAGATTTTTGAGAGCCATGAGGTACTTGCTCTCACCAATACGATCTAAATACCGTCGGCAAAAAGCCAAAGTAGAGAAGTTTTTATTTATAGTTGTAAGAAGTTGCTTGGCTCTAGGCAAACGAAGTGGTATGTGTCCAGCATCGAAGTTCTTCATGTAATGGCTACATTCCAGATCCTCCCTTACAAATCCTTTGCCTGAAAAACCATTCCAGTTAGTGCAACTAAACACTTGTAACAAAAGAAAAAAAAATTAAACAGCTGTCTACCAATCATAATTTCATTTTGTATGAAAATTGTATGTTCTGGATTTCAATAATTTTCAGCAAGTGGCTCTCCACTAATAGGTATGGCATTTTTTTCAGACAAAAATTGGAAATCATCTTTGATTGCTGTGAACACAATAAAGTTATTTCGAGCATACAATTGTATGCTGGAAATAACTTTATTCATTTACACTAGTATCGTGCCCTTGCATTGCAACGGGATTATATTATAAGATTTAACATTAAAATTGAACAAAAAGACAAATAATAAATAACGGTAAAAAAAAACAGCGACAAATGACTACTTTAATTTTAACAACATTCTTTACAATAAAAATGAAAAAAAAAAAAAACCTCTTCAATCTTTAAGTTAAAATTAAGTTAAATCTTATAAAAAATCAATTAAATTAAATATGGATATGTGGTAGGGAATAAATCAATAATATGTCTTTTTTTTGTTCTCTTTCAAAAATGAATAAGAGATAGGCAATTCGGAAATGAGATATGTTATTTGTCAAAATCAAAAATTAATCTCTTTATGAGCCAATCAAAGCTGAAGAGAGATATAATAACAAAAATGTAATGCTAATTTTATTTTTGTAATGTTTAGCATTACGTGTGGCAATACAGATAGCGAGTACAACTCTAACTAAATTTAGCCTTCTACACGTAAAACAAATACAATTAAATTTCAAAATATATGTTCAAAAATGCACTTCTAAGCACCCCTTGCCAAGGTTTTAGATATTCCCCTGATCGACTCTTATGGCAGTGAAAAGTCTATATAAATTTGTCTTTATTTTGTATTTTTGATTCCATAATTTATCTTTTATGTTTTAACTGTGTCAAATTTAAAATGAATACACTGGAATTGATCCACTGAAATTATATAGAAGTGAATTTTCCATAACATCAACAAATTAATCTAAAACATATATTTATAATCGGAAAATTCGAACTCAAAAAAAAAAAACCCTACAACTTAAATCCGAATAAAATGGACATCTTTTTCATTGTTCCCAACATGGGTTTTTCCTCAAAAAAGAAAAAAAAACAAAACAAAAGAGAAGAAAAAAAAAGCTGGAGCTTTAATTTCTAATTATGTATTGATGGGTCACATCTCGAGGTTGACCTGATCAAAATTTCTAATTATGTATTGAATAATTTCCATTTTATTGCCAAAAATATATAGAAAGAGGAGAAATAAAACAAAAGAAACGACGAAATAAGGAAATAATTTAATTGTAGGAATCAAATATAGCTTTAAGGAGAAATAAGGAAACAAATCGATAGGAATTCATTCAATTTTAATTGCGAAAAACTATATAGCAATATGTGTGGCGAGTCTATTTTTAATTAAATTTAGACTTCTACACATAAAATATATGCATTTAATCAAAAGATGACAGATTATGTGATTGGAGGGCTGATATTAAATTCGAAAATTTATCCTTCAATCTCAGCCGTTGACGGATCAGGACAACTACGTGCATTATATAAGAATGGAGATAATAGCCAATCTCAATACACTAGAAAGGAGGTTAAGAATTATTCATTTCCATAGTAAAACCTGTAAATTAATAGAAGCAGACGGACCAAATTTCCACCACCATTTGGATTTACTTTTTCCCCACTAAATGAACAGACATAATTTACACAGAATTCCGTAATTCTTATATTTCACCAAACGGAAGATTTTCTTATAAAATTAGGCAATTCACTTTAAGACAATAGAAACATACTCCCATTATATAATGAAAAGACCAACCTGTAGAGCCAAAAGTTTCAATAGCATAAAATTCGCCTTCCTCCATTTTTGTTTGTTCCCCACCTTTTACAATTGGTACTGATTTACCAGCATGGATCTGGTATGGCCCGATGCTGTGTCCATTCAGGTTCCTAACACTTTTCACTACAATAAAATTACAGAAAAAAAATGCCATCTCCAGTGAAACAACAAACATTCAAATCACTATTCCAAAAAGGTCAGATAATATTCAAGAAGGAAACAAGAAAGAAAATTAACCTTGAAAAACCTTTCCATTGATTTCAACTTCATAGGATTCCATGACCTCTTGGATTGCAGCTCCAACATCACATAGCCTCACATCTATCCCAGCTTCCTACAAAACAAATAATATCAGTCAAATTTTAAGGACAGATAATAGGAAACCAAAGAATGAAATGAGCTCCGCATGCAAAGAATTAAGTTTCCTTGCCTTAATTCCTGTGTTGGTAGCCTCTTTTGTAGCCTCAAGCAATGGATTGAACATGGGGTTGAATGCAACAGTAAATGCACAGTCGACAATATATCCTACAAGGAAGTAAATGAGATTAATTATGCTCATAACAATTAGGGGAGACACTAGTAATTAAATATTACCATCAATATGTGTGCCAAAATCTAACTTCATAACATCATCATACTGCAACACAGTTTTATCACCAGAGTTAGGAGTCCAGTGCGCCGCCACCCTATAAATATTGAAAGAAAAGGGTGAAGTTATACACAATTGAATGAATACAATTTCTGTAAAGAACACTACTTATACAACTGGAAAAAAGATAAAGTGAAAACAAATCACCAATTTAGGGAGCAACCAGTGGGGAAGGCAATGCCAGCTTGAAGCCCATTCTCTTTAATAAGCCTTCTCACCATATTCTCTAAAGTTTCACACATATCCACCATTAACATTCCGGGCTTCAATATGCTTCGCATATACTTCCTCACCTTTATATTTTAAAAAAAATCCATTTTAGGATCACAAAAAATGCTTCAAAACTGTTATTCATTGAGAGAATCTTGAAGGGTATGGACCAGGAACCACCAAGTGACTATATTGCTAGTTTGTGGATGGATTGTGTTTCACATGCTTTTGTGTAATGGATTAGACTTTTCTAAGGCACATCAGCTTTTGTAATAGCTGTATTTGATCAGAAATAATAGGGCTAGTTCTATGCTTGCTTTATGATGTATTAGGTGTAAAAATTCTAGTAAAAAAATGATAGGTCCTTGTAACAAGGGATAGGCATCAAATGCTTGGTGCCCTTCTCTTTTGATCTGTTGATTTGAACGAAATCGGTGGGATTCCTCCCACTTTTATCAAAGAGAGAGAGAGAGAGAGAGTCTTGAGGTAGTCTTATTTTGGTGTTGCAGAAGATGCGTTAGAAATGTAGTTTGTTAAGGATAATCTCAAAGGAAGAGATTAGATTTAGGAAAGTAAAGAACCTGTCTATGGACTTCAGCTGCTCGGCGGACAGAACTGTAAATAGGTTTTTGAAGGCGCTCTAATTCTCTCTTTTCTTCTGATGTCACTCGCCACAAGTTACTACAATCCATGTAAAAAACAAAAGAAAAACATCATTGAACAGTTGCATTTTTTACAATCTAGGAAGAAAATTCTTCGAGATATTTATGGGCACCATTTGATTGAGTTTCCTAATATCACAGCAAATGCCATATACAACTAAAACCCAACAGTTTCATACACACACAAATAACACCTAGTAAAAAAAAAAAAGTCAATTCAAATGTATATTCCAAATTTGACCAACTCTGCCATTATTACTTCAGTCAAACTGCTAACAAATGATTCACCCTAACTTAGATGTCCTTGTTATGGTAAGGAGAATTTTATTTTGACCTTAGTGCATATTGAACTTGGGAAAGAAAGGACTCGTTAAAGTAAGGGCAGAATCATTAACAATTAATGGAATTTCGTCACACTCACCTACTGCGTGAGTATTTTTAGCAAATGGCCAAATACTATAGGTTTACTTGTTAGCAACAAAATATTGGGTGCCACTGCTACCTGCAAACAAGATTGCAATTTGCAATAATCCCCAAAAATTATAAAAAAAAGTGTATAAAGGGAAGAAAACATACTCATCTTTATATTGTTGGATTTCACCTTCAGGAAATTCGCCAGAAGGAAAGAGTTCATCAACAGGGATTGATGGCGGATCAGTCTGCTCAAGAGGATCTTTCTTTTTTCTACAAGAACCATTAATGACACTTTTAACTACACCATTTAGAATAATACCAAACATTGACCAGACTAATCATCCACTGATAACAAGGGAAGATAATAGAGGTGTCAAGAAGGATGCTCACTTTGATTTATTTTTCTTCTTCTTTTTCTTAGCAGCTCCTGTTGTAAAAAAAATTCCGCAAGTAAGATACAGTAACAAATATAAATTATGATGTACAATTACACACATTGGATGTGTTTTCTTTCAAGTAATTTACCGGGGGCAGCATCTTGAGACTGAGCTTGATCATCCTCCTCATCATCACCTACTCCATTAGCATTGGAATTAGCATCAATGTCCACTTTAACTGAACTCGAACCAACACATTTACTTTCTTCTGACACTGTTATTTTAAGTTCTTCAATCTTCTCAGCAGCGTCAGCAGCGTTAGTAGCTTCCTTTCCCCCCATTAGGCTTGCTATATCCCCTGTATTAGACGATGAAAGATTTAACAAAGGCGTGAACTTACCCCAAAATCAGTGATATCAGTGACCTAAGTAATGAATTTCTTTTAAAAATTCATAATTATAAATCAGGGATATCCAAAATTCGGAATCAGATGGAAAAACATAAATCTCGAAAAAAAAAAAAAAGATAAGCAAAGAGGATAACTTCGGCCATAAAAATTAAGAAGCCTACATTACGAGTCCGATCACACGCAAAAATATATCAGTATGCTCACACAAAGCTCCAGAGAGGTCAGAAGAGAGTACCTCGACGATAAAAGGGGTTGTCGCAACCAAAACAGATGATCGGACGGCGGCGAGGCTGCGCTAGGGTTTTAAGTCTAGTCGGAGGAGGTGGAGAAGGCCAGAATATGACCTAAACGGGTTTAGAAGTAATCAAGAAAATGAGAGCGAAACCGGCTGACTGGGTGAGGTATTCTAAACCGCGTTAATAAAGGGTCGGATAAGATTACACCATATGTGATCCGAATTCGGAAGACTTAGATAACTCCAATTTTTAGTTTAGATCTGCGCCGTCCAATCGGAATCCGATCAATCTGATTCGAGTTATAACGTACAGAATTCTTTAATATTCGTGTCAAGGTCCAGATCTAAAATCAAAATTTGAGTTACTTTGTGATCTGAATTCGAAGGGAGGATGAGTAGTCACAAGAGTACTTGAGAGTAGCTCCGATGGGTATCGGACCTACTTTGGTTTAACGGATTCAATCACCGTTCAATATGTATTCAGATTCATACACAATGCTCTAAAGATGCGTTTGGATGGGTGAAGAATAGCTACTATTCCGGATTAGCATTATTGCGAGCTACTAATCTACGTTTTGGTGTGTTTGGATTAGCAAATAGTCATTATTCTTTGTTGTCTTTTGTGGAATAACTCACTATTCTACTAATCCAACAAAATGTTGGAATAGCTACTATCCTCAAAATTGGAATAACTACTATCCTCTCACTATTCTTGATTCATCCAAACGCACCCTAAATGTCTCGAGTGTCTGTTTTGATTTTCGTGCGCACAAATCTTAAGATGAATTGGACGGTCATAGAGCTCGTTGAAGTTAAAAGTAATCCGATGGGCATCTCACTCCGTTCTCTTACCAGAGATGAAATATAACTACAGGATATCTTTAGTTGAAGAAATTTAAAGATAAATTGAAATTGACCTCCTTTAAATCTATAGAAAAATTAAAAATTAAGAAAGCTTAATTAACAAAAATGTCTAAAAGTTTGATAAAGGATAAGTAGTGAAGTAAAATGAGGTTAAACCATGCACTAATTCTCGCTATATAACCGGTGTCAGAAAGAATTAAACAGAAAAGGAAACTTTAAAATGTTAAAGAGAAGTTGTCAACATATACATAAGTCTCTAAATCACGAATTTAAAGTGAATGGAAGCGAATATGAAATATGAGATAACGTAATATTGTGCAAATATATTGTATGTGATATATCAGACTAGGGTTGGCAATGAACTAGGTCCTAGCTCAGCTTGTTAATTTCAGACTGAGCTACTGTTGAGCGAGCTGCATTTAGAATATCCGAATTAAAATCTCACTTTGAAATCGTGACAAGCCACTTCGAACTAGATCAAGCTAACTCACGAACTCACTGGACTTTATTAGATTGCTATCATACAAATTCAAAAATATTAAACAAGAGGTAGAGAACGATGGATGGACTATGGAGTCACGGAGGAGGAGGATGACAAATTGGCAATGGAGAATCGGGGATCGAGGTGAGGGTGTGAGGCGCCGCATGAGTGAGAGAGAGCCAGGAATGAAAATATGAAATTATAGGACTAATAGTGGTACTTAAATCCTAAATCTGAATAGATCTAATTAAACCACATGTATCCAATGACCAATACACACTAGCTCGTTATAGACCGAGCTAGGCCCTAACTCAGTTTGTTAATTCCATATCGAACTAGTAGCGAACTAGCTCGTTAATAGTCCAATCCACTATCGAACAGACTATTAGCGATCGAATCACAAGTGATTCACAAGTTATGAGCTTTTCTTTTTTGCCATCCTTTAACCAGACATGATCTGGCGATGAGTTGGAAGCGCATCACCGCACAAGAGCTAATATACAGGAGAGTCCGAAATCACGGATTCAGAGATAAATAACGGTGAAGTTGCAGGAAAAACATTGTAAAATTTAGGGAAATTTTTTTTTGTGCCACTCCAAAACATGAAAATTATGAAATTGCCACCTCAAACTTTGAAATTATAAATTTGCCACCCCAAACTCTCTAAATTCATTAATTTGCCCTCATGATATGTATTATACACTAATTGAATTAAAATTGTACTGAGATTAGTGTATAAAAAACGTATTTATAAAATACCTAAAATACCCTTCCAATTATACAGGTATTGAACCCTTCTCCTCCTGCGGAGAACCCTTCCATTTTCTCTGGAGAACCCCAATAAGTGGAACCCTTCTTCTTCTACGTTTGAACCCTGGAGAACCCTTCTTCTCCGCTGCGACTCAAACCCAATCTCTCTCCGCTGCGACTCAAACACCAATTTCCTCCACCAACTGCGCCAACCCTCTTCCTATGCGCCAACGATCTTCCTCCGCCAACTGCTGCTGGTCCGCCAACCCACTCCTCCGCCACCCACTCCACCACCCCACTCCTCCGCTAGAACTTCCTGCCTCTCCGACCCCCTCCTCTGCCGAACTGCTCAAACCCAACTGCTCTATGCCGCCACCCACTGAAATGCACTATATATAGTATGAAGGTTGACTGATGGAGATGTTCAAGCATTTTGATGAGGTTTGTGGTACTTTGTTGGTTTATATGCTCAATTTCATACAAAATGCTCAAGTAGTTTATATACTCAATTTCTTGGTGTAGTGAAGAAGCCAACCAAAGAGAAAATACCAAAAGGCAACACAAAGAACATTAAATCAGATTCCAAGGTAATAATCAATTTCTTTGGCTGTTTTAATTATATAGTTACATCAGTATGTGATAGCATATTGGATCTTAGAATGACATCATCTCTTCCATCACCTGCAAGAAAATAGCATATTGGATCTTAGAATAATTAATGTTTGTGAAAAGAAGAAACTATGAACATAATCTGGCTGCGTACCAGTAAAAGAAATCCTGTAGGCTGGACTAAAGAAATCCAGTGGTTTATAGGCTGGTTTATAGGCTGGACTAAAGAAATCCAGTAACTCCATAAATTCAAGTTATAAAGAAATCCAGTAGGCTGGACTAAACTCCAATAGGTGACATGTTCTAAATGAAATTGTAATTTGCAATAGAATTGCAATAGAAAACCCTTTCTCATTGCAATAGAAAAACAATAATTTATATGATTAATTTTTTTCTAGGTAAATATATTTTATCTCAGTCAAATAGAGCAGTGAATAAGATTGACAAGTCATGGATTTCCAGTGAGTAAGATTTTTATTTCAATTTGAATTGATGTTGCATGATTTCTATTTCAATTTGAATCGATGTTGCATTAATGCGTAACCTAACATTATTTATACAATTCTGTATAGGTGTGATCCAGAAACTTCGTTTAGGATAGAGGTTAAGATTGAAGCATTCGTCAATAAGCAAAATGACGGTCGAAAGGATTATGTTAAGGGAAAAACTTCGTTCTTGCAATTTATATATTTGTGTAGAGTGCATCAAATAGTTGACATTATATCAAGTGTTTATATGTTTGAATATGAAAAAAAAATGCCAAGTTTTACTTTTCAAAAAAATAATAAGTAAAATATTTTCTTATGTGCAGGAAGAGATCAAGGAAGACTCGGATGGACATATGTTAGCTAGTCAGATGATATTCAGATAGAACTGTGTTAGCTAGTCTTATGTGCAAAGCTCCAATTTTGATCAATTTGTGCTTATCTAGTCAGATGCTAGTCGTACTTAATTTGCTTATTTTGAAAATTGGATTGCTGTGTTGTTATTTAGTTGTGTTGCTATTTAGATGTGTTGTAATGCTATTTTGGGTATTTTGTTGCGGGATAGAACTGTGTTGTAAGGCTATTTAGATGAGATTTGCTCCCTACTGTTTTTGATATGGTGCAATATTTCTAGTGTTTTTGATATGGTGCTATGATTGCAAGATAGAACTATTTCCAAGCAAAAATTAAGACAGTATTTCGAAACAAAATAACTGCATAAACAGAACTGTTTCAAAAAAAAATTATCCATTGTTCAACCCAACCAAGGCAATTGGTGCTTATAACAGAATTGTTCATGCATTTTTTTTTTCATTACTGATGCTTATAATATTTGCAATTTAAATCCTCTAAATGGCCTATTATAAAAAATCAGGCACTCCAAAGCTTTAATTAAGATGCTTCAGTACCAGCTCTGTAACTCTGCACAAATTGTCATTTTATCTTCAATTTAACACAACTTGATCTCAGCTCACCAATAATCATTCAAAAAAGCACTCATTAAGACAAAAGAAAATATTCTCTTATCTTGGCAAAATGGAACACAAAAACGTATCAGAATACCTTACACCATACAACTATTTACCATTTCACCCATCAAGGCATTCATTAAGAACTATTGAGAATTGCCTGGTCAATATAACTGAGCAATCCAGAAACCCTGACAGCATTTAATTTTAGGCGTTGGGAAGTCATGTCTCCTGTTGCAATTTACTGACAAGCGGTTCCAGCCTGTGCATGACTTGACAATTGGTGTTGAATTTGGCGCCAGAATAATAACTATTGAGAACAAGCCCATCAAGCTCCAGATTTGACTACTGAAAGGCAGGAGGTTCGGCGGAGGAGAGGGTTGGCGGAGCAGTGGGGGTTGGTGGAGGAGGGAGTTGGCGGAGCAGTGGTGGTTGCCGGAGGAGGGGGTTGGCGGAGCGGTGTGGTTTGGCGGAGAAATAGGGTTTGGCGGAGGGGTCTGAATTGAGGCGCAGCGCAGGAAATAGGGTTTCTTTGTTTCGCAGGAGAAGAAGAAAAGGATTTGGGTGGGTTTCGTTGTTTCTCATTTTCTGTGTTTTGGTTTGAATTGGAGGTTATTTTGGGTATTTTGTAAATACGATTTTTTATACACTAATTTCAGTACAATTTTAATTCAATTAGTGTATAATACATATCATGAGGGCAAATTAATGAATTTAGAAAGTTTGAGGTGGCAAATTTATAATTTCAAAATTTGAGATGGCAATTTCATAATTTTCATGTTTTGGGGTGGCACAAAAATTTTTTTCCTAAAATTTATATTAACGACTCTAATCCGAATCCTAACAATATGGATTACGGAAAATATGGTTAAATAAAAAAAAACTATTTTCTTTCTTTATGCTTTTGTACAACTTTTTTTATCGAGTGATTTTTTATCTATCCACAAAAATAGTAATATATTTCTAATAGCGTAAACTTTAATTTGTAGATATATTTTCATATGAAGATCATATTCAACGGCTCATATCGACTGTTTGAACTTTAAAAATTAAAAGGGAGTGACTAATAGTCCCCCCATTCTATCCCCTAAATATCTCCCTAACTAACTTATCCATAAAGTATGATGGGGACCACTAACTAATTTGGATAAACAATAACTACTTTGGAGACCACTTAAATTTGAAAAAATTTACAACTAGCGTGAATATGTATGAACACTTATGCACGCAAGTATTATTAGATATTATATCAAGCATTCATACCTAAGACATCAAGTATTTAAACAAAAAACTAGACATCAACTTTCTTTTCTCTCTAGTCACACACCCATCCTTTACACATTTTTAGAAGTGGATTTTTTTTTTCCGTTTAATCTCGTCAATATTTCTAACAATCTATGAGGAATTTTGTAAATCTAAAACCACGAACATTTTTTACATAATTCTCTCTTTCAAATGAGATCCATGATGAAGTACTTTCGGGTTCTTTATTATTCAAGTACTCATACCTCGACATACAAGTATTCATACTAAATTTAGAAAGTATTCATACTAAAAATATATAAAGTACTCATTCTATAACTTTGAATGTATCATTATTAGTAAATATATAAACTACAAAGTATTCATACTAAAACATGTAAATATTAACACTAAAACATTACATGTATACATATACTTATCAGCAAATATTCAACATATAACATATTCAAACTACAAAGTTACTATAAAATATTCAAACTACAAAGTATTCATACTAAAACATATAAAATATTCATACTAGAACATTAAAATATTCATACTTACGCATTGAAGTGTAAATTTTTATATTGTAAAATATTCCTGAGAAATTCCTAAATGATTTACACCTCGTCGAGCAAGTTTTTACATCTCGTAATGCAAGTATTCATACCTAAAATACAAAATATATTTCTAAAAAAACTGTGCACAAGTACGAATGCCTATGCACGCAATTATTAATATATAAGATATCAAGTATTCATAACTAAGATATCAAGTATTTTTAATAAAATTATTAACATCAAGTATTCATACTTACACATTGAAGTGTAAATTGTTATGTTGTAAAATAACTTTAATTAGTTAATTTGTTTGATGCTTGAACGTATTGATATATACTGAGGAAAGTATTCATACTTATACGATGCACAAGTACGAATGCATATGCACGCAAGTATTAATATATAATATATCAAGTATTCATACCTAAGATATCAAGTATTTCTAATAAAAATATTAACATCAGGTATTCATACCTAAACATTGAAGTTTTAGTAAAAATATTAATATCTAAAATTTTAAGTATTCATACTTACGCATTGAAGTGTGAATTGTTATGGTGATAAATCAGTTAATATATTTGGTGCTTAAATGTATTGATAGGTACTGGAGAAAGTATTCATACCTATAACTAAAGTATGAATGTATTTGATGCTTGAAGTATGAATTGAAAATATTATAGTCCAGCAATTATACAGATCAAAATTTTCTTGAGATTCGTGTGAATCAATTCAGCATTCTCTGCATGAACTCACCGTTTGTGTTTATATACAGACCGTCCGATCATAATCCGGACCACTCACGTAATGCATGAGATCTTTAATATCTGTTCAAATATAATGTAAGTATTCACACTATAAGATTGAAAGTATTCACACTACAAGGTATGAATACTTGCTCGACGAGGTATGAATACTTGCATGTCGAGGTATGAGTACTTGAACGACGAAGAACCCAAAAGTACTTCATCATGGATCTCATTTGAAAAAGAAAATTACGTAGAAAATATTCGTAGTTTTAGATTTGCAAAATTCCTCGCGGATCGTTAGAGATATTGATTAGATTAAACGGAGAAAAAAAAACCCACTTCTAAAAACATGTAAAAGATGGGTGTGTGACTATGGAAAAAAAAAGTTTATGCCCAGTTTTTTGTTTAAATACTTAATATCTTAGGTATGAATACTTGATATATTATATAGGAATACTTGCGCGCATAAGTGTTCATACATGTGCACACCAGTTGTAATTTTTTTCAAATTTAAGTGGTTCCTCAAGTAATTAATGTTTCTCCTAGTTAGTTAGTGGTCACCATTGTACTTTTTTATGGATAAGTTAGTTAAGGAGACATTTAGGGAACTAAATGGAGGGGGACAAAATATTTACTCAAATTAAAATATTAGCTCCTAATATGAACTAATTCACGTTAAACATAGTAACATATACTCTACTAAATCGTTCTTCTCGGATATTGTTATCATTACTCTGACGATGAAATAACAAATAAGGTGTACATTTTAAACGGTAAACTATTATTTCTTGACAAGGGAATACACGGGTGCAACAAAATGGAGCGGAGGCTGTCTCACAGGCATCAGATAGAATTTGATTTGATGCCTGATTGAAATCATTTAATCAGTATTAAAATTCATACACACTTGATTTGTTTGAATTTTAATATTATTCAAGTAAATTTTGATTTGGATTGAATTAATGGCTTCGATTTATTTCCCAACGTGACAGGTCACATTGATTCACAACATCTTTTAGTCGATAATTGCATGAAGAATGGAAAAATGAAGAAAACATTTTTATTAGCTGCAGGATTTCTAATTTGTTTTCATCTAGAACAAAAAAAATTATATTTCAATGGACTTATTCATTATTTATTGTGCCTGATAAGAAAATAAAGAAAACGATAAAATTATAAAACTTAGTTCATATTTTGTAGTAAGTAATTAAATATTTTTTGAAATATTATTTTTCATGATTATTGTTGTTCTACCAACTATACACATCAATTGTTTGAAATTTAATTAGTAACAAATAAATTATGCAAATAATATCACTTTAATTGAAAATTGTCTATTTTAAAAGTACGTAATTATTTCTTATGTTTTTAATTTTATACTGACTGAAACATGTTACAATAAAAAAAAAACTGATCAGGACGCTATAAACAGTAGCGTCAGGGTAAAAAAAAGTAGAATAATTATTTGAATACCCTCAGTCCAGTACCTCAAAATCCCTACACTCAATTTAGAGAAATTATGTACTATGGCCCCCACTAATTATTATTCTAAAATCCTTTAATACTCTTCCTCAATGGTCCCCACTAATTATATGGTCCTTCATTTTCCGTCTCCGCACTTGTTCCCGCATCAACCTTCATAGATATAAATACTTTGAAGATAAGATATTAACACTTCGAAAATAAGATATTAATATTTTGATGCGTAACTTGTAGGGCTGAAACGGAGCCGGATAATCCGCTCTGAATCCGAGCAAGATACATATCCGGATTAAACGGATACGGATCCGGATAATTTCTGTGTATCGCCAATTGTTCCGGATACGGATTCGAAATAATATTCGCGAACCCTAAACGGAGAGGATATCCGCATGTATCCGAATTCATTTTATTTTGGTATGAATATCTTTCGGACCCGTTATCTAAAAGAAAGAAAATTTTGCTTCCACTGGGGTTCAAACCTATGCCCTATGAGATTGAGATTTAAACTTCCAAACTACAAACCACTACACCACACTATCTGTACTACTTCTTTATTTTCTTTATATATTATATGAATGGAATATCTTATATCTCTCATCTTTCCAATATCTTATATCTCCAATCTTTCCAATATCAATCTCTCCATCAACTTACAATTATTCATTTATTTTCATATTTAAACTTTATTAATTATTATTATATCTGAAAGTTCATATAACTCAATTATCCGACAATTATTCGTTCTGAATCCGTATTCGTATCCGCTCTGTATCTGTATCCGTTTAAGGTGAATTTGGTTTTACATTTTTTATATCTGTTTGCTATCCGTATCTGTATTCGTATCCGCTCTGTATCCGTATCCGTTTAAGGTGGATTTGGTTTTACATTTTGATATCTGTTTGCTATCCGTATTCGTATACGCTCATTGAAATGTGGATGTGGGTATGGTATCAGCATTATCCGCTCCGAATCTTCTCCGTTTACACCCCTAGTAACTTGTTATGATCATCAATTTTTCGGTCCCCCAATCGTCCCCGCGCCAACCTTTCTCTAATGAAGTAGTGGGGACCCCGTATCACCGAATCAATATTCTCTAATTATTCCCGTGTCAATCTTCCTCTAACAAAAAATAATTGACCATATAAGTATAAATATTTCAGTGCATAGGTATAAATACTTGCAGTACTTGATATTAATATTTTTAGACGTCATCCAATATCATATGTAAAAAATACTTACAAATATGGATATAAATACTTGTGTGACGACGAGCCCAAAAATATGTCATCATGGATTTCATTTGAAAGAGAAAATTGCGTAGAAAACATTTGTGATTTTAGATTTGCAAAATTTCTCACAGATCGTCAGAAACATAGACGAAATTGAATGGAGAAAAAAACCCTCTTAAAATGTGTATGCCCCCTTGTAACTTGAGTGGTACCCCACATGTATTTTATGGTGCATGTAAATTTGAGAGATTTGATTGGAGAGACAATTAATTACGTAAATTGTTCACCTCATATGTATAAATATTTCAGTGCTGGAGTTTTTGCGATCCTCTCAGGTAGTTATAGTAGTTATGATGCGGATATTGTCATCCCCAAAAAAATATATATACTTAGCTGTGAAAAATGACGTCATTGCTATGTTCCAAGATTTTCCGAAAATAAAGTTATTTATTCAATTTTGTTTATTTTAAATGCTACAGGTTAAAAAATCGGAACAAGTTTCATGTGCCTCTTGTGCGCGGATTCCGACGGAAAGAAAACAAA